>PYXC01000629.1:14830000-14840000 GCA_015244755.2 Tenualosa ilisha
CACCTATGCACAAACACACACACCTACGCACACACACACACACCATGACAAATGCCCACATACAGTTATTAATGCGCACACAAAGACATATGCATGCACCCATACACACACACACACACTCACACACACACACACACACACCACACACACCACACCACACACACCACACACACACACACACACACATTTTCATACACACGTTCATACATGCACACATTGGTCCATCTTGCGAGGGTCTAAAGTGCATTGTGAAGTGAGTCCCCTGAGAAGTAAAGTACCATTTGTATTAATTCACTAATTTCCCCTAAGAGAGCCACAGCCGGCCATAAATATACTCCGCATCGCTGCTGGAGAATAAATATGGTCCATTACAGTAATAAAGAGGGTATGGCAGAGTGTGTGTGTGTGTGTGTGTGTGTGTGTGTGTGTGTGTGTGTGTGTGTGTGTGTGTGTGTGTGTGTGTGTGGTATAACAGTCTGCATAATCTTCTAGATTTTATTAAGTCTCTAGTTAAAAGCATTGTGTGTGTGTGTGTGTGTGTGTGTGTGTTAGTTGAGAGCGACAGAAAATTAAATGTTTTCCTGCATGAGCATAGCCTGTGTGGTGTGCGTGTGTGTTCCTGTGTGTGTGTGCGCGTGTGCGTGTATGCGTATGCATACGCGCGCGCCTCTGTGTCTGTGCCTGCGTCCCTCTGTGTATATGTCTGTGTGTATGTATGTTTTGATGGGCAGACTGCAGAGGTTCAGATTTCATTGGAACGCGAGTAACTCTGTGGTCCTGTGGGCGAAGACGAGAGAGGGTCAGAATGAACCAATGAGGAACCATGTCCTCTGATGAGCCTGGTAGGGCCTCCCCTCATAAACCCCCCCAGACCACCAGAACTTTTCAGGTCACGTACACCATGCTTAACACACAGCCTTCAGAACACTTCGGGTCACATACACCACCCTTAGCACACAGCCCTCAGAATTTTTGGGTCACATAGACCGTGCTTAACACATAGCCCTCAGAACTTTCTGGTCACGTACACCATGCCTAACATGGGCCGATCAGCAATTGAATTGGACTTTATTTCTTTTGCCACCTATGAACTTTTCACTCCAAGTCAACCACAGCAATCACAAAGCCAGAGAGAGAGTAGAGAGAGAGAGTGAGAGAGAGAGAGGCGGTGGAAACGGCGGCTGAATGACTGCGAACCCCCACCCCCTCGCCCCCTAACCCCCCACCCCCAGCAGCAGTCAATCCAAAGTGCTGGTGAAGCCCACATGTGGCGTCCATCTCATCTTTATGTATGGCTGCCTTCAGGAGGAGGGCGCCATTCGCCCACCCGGAGGGGGTGTCCATAAATCAGCACGCGGGCTATGTGGGGGGACAAACTCTCATCTGGACATGTCCTGATCTCCCCCCTGACTGTGCACGGGATGAGACAAGCTGAAATGACCCCTTTGGAGGGAAATGGTTTTCCAGAAGAGAAAAACACACACACACACACACACACACCACACACACACACACACACACACACACACACACACACACACACACGGCGTTGGGGAACTTTTGAAAAAGCAGGGGGGGGAACCATACCGTGTTGCCTAAAACTTTTTGTGTGGAAGCACAAAGTGTGGAGAGGGTCACGCTTTTCAAGGACAGGCAAGTAATTAGTAATGATGAAAGTTAATGAAAGCATAAATCAAAAACAGCCTCATCAAATTAATGACAGTCGCCTTTTTTAATCACGAATGTCTGTCTGTGTGTAGCCTCACAGCTGTGTGTGTGTGTGTGTGTGTGTGTGTGTGTGTGTGTGTATGTATGTGTGTATGTACAGTATGTGTGTAAGTTCCTACACATTCTTGTTGGCTTCAGCAGCACAAACTGTGTGTGTGTGTGTGTGTGTGTGTGTGTGTGTGTGTGTGTGTGTGTATATATAGACCTGTTCACTGTGCACCAGTGCGTAGCCAGCAGTATAGGTCTGCCTCACCTTAAAAATAATTAGCTCATTATCTGTGCTGTTAGGACATCAGCTCAAGAGATAGCTCCACTAGCTTAGGGAACTCAGCATCGCTCGTCAAGCTCTGGGCGCTAGCCTTTCAGCTAGCCGGTAACTCTAACACTGCCCTCCTGGCTACTGAGACAGGTGCAGAGACGGAGAGAGCTGTGGCATGGAGCATGGGGCATGGAGTGAGGACCGAATGGCTCCCGTGGCCTTTTTTTTTTTTTTTCTTTTGGTGAGATTGGAGAGCCTTGACCACACGGTTGACTGGCGTGATGGTGTGACTCACCCCAAACATGCCCCATGACACCAAAGGGCCCCTGCTAACTTGGAGCTTGGACAAGCCGGTTGATGTGCTGCATGGATGATCAAAGAGAGAGGGAGGGAGGGAGAGAAGGAGAGGGTGTGTGGGTTGGTGAGTCGGGGTCGTAGGGAGGGATAGATTGAAAGACGGGGTGGGGGGATGGAAGGATGAAAGAGCAGGAGGAGAGAGAGAGAGAGAGAGATGCATTTCCACCATTTGCTCGGCTTCACGCCGCTCCTGTCCATTTTGCCACTTATCCCCTCTCCATGTTTGTCTCTGTCCTTCTATTTGCTTTCTTTTGATGCCTCTACACTACTTTATGCAGCACACTGCTGGGCTGTCACTCATCAGCACTCCAGCATGACTGGTTTGGAGGGAGGATGTGATGACTGGTTTGGAGGGAGGATGTGTATCTGAGATGCTGCTTTGGAACTGCTTTAGTCCGCACTGTGCGCACACACACACACACACACACGCACACACACACACATACACACCAACAAACATGCACGCATGAACGCATTCACAAATGGACATATGCACACTCTTTTTTTTTTTCTTCTCACACACACACACACACACACACACACACACACACTAGGTCCCCTGCTGAGTTAAAAGGCTGTGACTGCTCTGGGGTTGGAGAATTGTTGGATTACATGGAGAAAATTGTTGGAGGATGGGACGAAGCTTGAAGCTGTGAGGAGCTAAACAGAGTGATTTTCTGGGCTGAGGTGCCAGTGTGTGATTTAGAGTGTGTGTCTGTGTTTGTTTGTTATTTTAGAGAGGGAGAGTGACAGCATGAGAGTTTGATTGTGTGTGCTTGCGTAATGTTTGGTATGTCTGTGTGTGTGTATGTGTGTGTGTGTGTGTGTGTGTGTGTGTGTGTGTGTGTGTTTGTTTGTGCGTGATGGAGGGAGAGAAAGTGAGAGGGAGCGTGAGAGTGAGAGTGAAAGTGTGATTGTGCATGTTAGTGAATGTGTGGGTGTGGGTTTATGCTTGTGTGACTGCACACTCTCCTCCCTTGTCAACACAAACGGCAGGGGGGGACATGTCCCGCTGCGCCTCTGTCGTCCAAAATTGCGCTCTGCCTACCCATAATCCTCCTCTCTCCCCGCTCCCCAGCCAGTGAGAGCTCAGCAGTGCCCGTGGGGATGCCTGTGGCCAGCATGAAGCGAGTGGAGACCTTCAAAAGGAGCTTATGAGACACCCTGCCTCCTACCTTCTCCCCAGGCCCCGACGCTTTTCTCTCTCTCTCTCCTCCACATTATCTTTCCCCGCGAAGGGAATTTGCTTTTTTTTCTCCCCACTTTCTTTTGCCCTCCTCTCTTCTTTCCTCTGCTTTTCTTTCTCTCTCTCTCTCTCTCTCTCTCTCTTTCTCTTTCTCTGTGTGATTTGTGTTCATGGGGTTTAATTCGGAGCTATTTGCATTCGGGAGCATTTGCATAATCCTTCCACTGCAGTAAACTAGTTGTTGGCAATGGGCAGCGCCTGAAACTTGTGTGGTTCTACAATTCAAAGAGCACCTCCCCCTTGCTAAATATTTACTCCTGTAGTAGTCAGTAACACTTGTTCAGACAGAAAGAAGGAGATTAGCAGTGACGGAAGACAAAAAAAGAGAGAGAGAGAGAGAGAGAGAGAGAGAACATTGCTTTGAACCACCTCACACACTCTGAAAGAATTTGTTGACTTAAGATGTACCTTCTCTCTTCTGCTGTGGAAAGTGTAACCCTTTGCCCTTAACTGAAAAACAACACAAAGAGAGTAGCTTTGTTAGGGCGATTGAGAAGTGTGGTCCCGTGTCATATTAGCATTAAGTGTGAATTATTGAACAGTTGGGTGTTGACTCTGCGGTCAACTAGAACTTGGCAAGGAACTAATAGAGGTGGACACATAACAGATTGTGTATATTTATATCTGACTTTTTTTGAATCAGACTGTTGAGGTCAGGAACCTTAGTGCCATTTATTTTGATATGCTGAGCGACTTAAGTTTACTTTTCCACCCTACACCCCTTCAGACTGTTGCCTAGGCTACCGCGGGCATTCTGAAGTGTTTTGGTCCTTGATTTGGCCGACGTCATGTTTTCATACAATTGTAGTTTTGACACAACTTCAGTTAAGGCTAATGCTGATGGATGTGTAAAAACAAAGTGACTTCATGGTTGGTTGGAAAGCCCAAATGCTTCGCCCGCCTGCCTGCCCGTCTACGTCCCCCCTGGAAGCCACCTGTGTTGAGAGAGACGCGGGGTTTGGATTCCATCAAAAAAACGCTGATGATGATGGCGTCGTGCCGCTGAAAGCGCTCTGCTGCCGCCGTGACCTGAGCTCACTTCTGCCGGGCGCGCTGGTGGACGTGTGTTTGTTTCCTTTTCTCCCTCCCTCGCTCTCTCTCCCTCCCTCCCTCCCTCTCTCCACTTCTTCTGTTCCACAACTTCATCATGTGCTTATCTACTCTAGTGCTTGATTTCAAAAGCCTCCAGAAGTTTCCCTGAGGGTGGATAGATGAGGGTAAGGCTGGATCACCCTGTCGGGATGTGTCACATGGAGATAAGTAGGGGTGTGTGTGTGTGTGTGTGTGTGTGTGTGTGTGTGTGTGTGTGTGTGTGTGTGTGGTGTGTGTGTGGTGGGTGGGTGGGTGGTTGGTTAGGGGCTGGGTTCTGTGCAGGTTCCCGACAGTCTGGATTAAGGTTTATTATCCAGTGTCAGTGAGTCACAGAATGCTTGGAGCTGTAAAGAGTGTATAGAAAAAGATATGTACCTGTCTCTCCTGTCTGCGCTCTCTTGCTCACCTGTATAGAATGTATTGAGGGCTTGTTTGATTGACAACCTCTCAAGTGTATATTAATGTCCTGTATGCCACAGGGCATTTGTCAAAGACACACATGAATGATGCTGTTTGTTCTTGTCAGATACACCTATATTAAAGGAAGAAAAAAAATGTTCACTCTTCAGAAATATTGAAGGTGGCTGTTAACGTGGATGAATTGCTGTTGCTATCGAAACACTGAATGCCATTGCAGGAGGAGACGTGGGCAATGTAATGCGCTTTCACTTTTTGATCAGCGTTCAGACATGAAATAATTTTATTTCTGCTCCCTGCATAGTTTGGGGTCACACAGTGTTGCCTTTTGCCCTGGAGTCAGTGTTGCACTCTGGCGTCTCTCGGAGTGGCGACGGTGTGCTAAAAAGCATGTCTGACAGGCACACGAGCAGCCAAGAACCACTGCACACCCCACCCCCCCATCCCCATCGCTCACGGCTCCTTGGATGGCAGGAGAAAAATGTGCCCCTGCGTTGGCACACTGCCAGGGATCAGATAAGAGCGCCTCTGTCAGAATCAGTGCTGAAAGGGGAATGCAGCGCTGTGCCATACGTCTTTTCTGTTTGTTGTGCAGCTGATCTGAGGTGCCGGCGCTCAGAAACCAGCTCTGCCTTTTACCAGGTGAACCCGCCTCAGAGATAATTAGATCCCAGATAAAGCCCTGTGCTCGACGTGCTACAAGCAGTGACTTCTACAGCAGTGTTACAGTGACTCATGCAGCATTGCTCCAGTGACAACAGTAGTGTAACATTAACCTACACAGAACCTTACAGTACAGACTATTACAGTAGTGTAACATTAACCTACACAGAACCTTACAGTACAGACTTCTACAGTAGTGTAACATTAACCTACACAGAACCTTACAGTACAGACTATTACAGTAGTGTAACATTTACCTACACAGAACTTTACAGTACAGACTTCTACAGTAGTGTAACATTAACCTACGCAAAACATTACAGTACAGACTATTACAGTAGTGTAACATTAACCTACACAGAACATTACAGTACAGATTTCTACAGTAGTGTAACATTAACCTACACAGAACCTTACAGTACAGACTATTAAATGGTAAATGGACTGCATTTATATAGCGCTTTTCTACTTCTACAAGTACTCAAAGCGCTTCACAGAGTATGCCTCACATTCACCCATTCACACACATGCATTCACACACCGGTGGCGGAGGCTGCCATGCAAGGTGCCAACCTGCCACCGGGAGCAATTTGGGTTCAGTATCTTGCTCAAGGACACTTCGATGGGGTCAGGCAGAGGGGAGCTCGAACCTGCAACCCTTCGGTTGCCGAACAGCAACCCTACCACCTGCGCCACCACCGCCCCACTATTACAGTAGTGTAACATTTACCTACACAGAACCTTACAGTACAGACTTCTACAGAAGTGTAACATTAACCTACACAGAACCTTACAGTACAGACTTCTACAGTAGTGTAACATTAACCTACACAGAACCTTACAGTACAGACTTCTACAGTAGTGTAACATTAACCTACGCAAAACATTGCAGTACAGACTATTACAGTAGTGTAACATAAATCTACACAGAACATTACAGTACAGATTTCTACAGTAGTGTAACATTAACCTACACAGAACATTACAGTACAGATTTCTACAGTAGTGTAACATTAACCTACACAGAACATTACAGTACAGATTTCTACAGTAGTGTAACAGTGGCCTATGAAGTGCTGTAACACTGACATACACAGGAGTGTAAAAGTGAGTTAGACTGTAGTGTAAGAGTGACTTACACAGCAGTGTAACATTGACCACCACAGTGCCGTAACTAACAGTGACTTACACTGTGCTGTGTTATTGACTTTACACCGTAGTGTAGCAGTTATTTACACAGCTCTGTAACAGTGACTTACAGACACTGGGAGCGGTACCACACACACACACACACACACACACACACACACACACACACACACACACACAGGGTGAGTCAGACGTGAAAAGGCAAAAAAATCACTTTCTTCACGGCCGTTGAATTGAAGCGTAGTGTGTCTGCCAGGCTGACTGGTTTAGCCATCAGGTGGAGCAGAGCAGGCCGTTGAGCAGCGCAGAGCGGCTGAATTATGCATTCGGTCCTCAGTGGCGCGCTCACTGGGATTCCGCTGAGCTCCGCTCAACGCCAGACCCTTACTTCCCCTTCACTGTCTCCACCCTCCTCCTCCCCTCCCCCTCCCCCTCCCAGCAGGCTCCACTGCTGAGAGCCCGTGGTGATGGTGGTGGTGGTGTGGTGGTGGTGGGTGGTGGTGGTGGTGGTGATGGTGGTGGTGATGGTGGTGGTGGTGGTGGTGGTGGTGGTGGTGGTGGTGGTGGTGGTGGTGATGGTGGTGGTGGTGGTGGTGGTGGTGGTGGTGATGGTGGTGGTGGTGGTGGTGGTGGTGGTGGTGGTGGTGGTGGTGCGGGAGGGCAGCCTGTGTTGATGCTCTGTTATCAGGGGAGTGAGGAGGAAGAGTTTTTTAAGTGTGTAGATCTGTGCGTGTTTTTTTTTGTGTGTGCGTGTGTTTGTGTGTGTGGTGTGTGTGAGAGAGAGAGAGAGAGAGAGAGAGAAAATGGGGAGGAGGGAATTTTGAGATGCCGCTGCAACGGCAGAGGCCACAACACCTCGCTGGGACCAGTCGTCCGAGACCCACTGCTCGCCGTAGGGGAAGCGAGCATCTGGTTTTTGACAAACACCCTACAACCACCACCACCCCCACCCCCACCCCCCCAACCTCTTCTCCCACATCCCATGTTCCTGCTGCCCATGCCCTGTGGTGTTTAGGCAGATGTATTGGTCCCATTAGGCCTCCCATATCCTGAGCAGCAGTGGTAAATAGGAGCCCATTAGGGAGGGACCTCTAAGCGCCTTTAAAGTGTCGCTGATGACCTGATAGGCCTCCATAAAGCAGGCGGCCTGTGACTGCCCAGGCGCACTGGGAGGAAGGGCCGTGAATGCGCACTGTTGCTCATCTTTTACGGCCTATTTTTAATGCCTCGGAAGACACACGGGAGACACACATGCACACACACACACACACACACACACACACACACACACACACACACACGTGTGCACATATGCTCTAGGCAAAGCCTAATATCTTTTGGCATTTATTGCTTATGAAGTGAATTTTATTTCAACTCCTGAGTATTCCCCAAAGAGGAATGCAAATCCTGGCCTTAAATTGAAATCCTTTTTTTTGTGTGTGTGGTTGTGTGGAGCAACGCTGATGGGATTTTCAGGTGTTGCTCAAATGCCATTCCAGGAGAGTTACCATAATTTCATACCTGGAGCAGAACAGAAGACAAAATAAGACTGAATCAAAATGAAGCATAGACAGATGCTGAGAAAAGATGAAAGATTAGGCCTCACTGTCTAGTCTTTTTCTCTCTCTCTGTTTCTCTCATTTCTGTCATAGGTAAGAATGTGACCATGTGCTTGATTGCAGCTCTCTGATAGTCACATGATCGAGGGCAGATATCAGCATTCAAAGAGGACTTTAGAACCTCGTCTCTCGGTAGCCTTTCCTGATTGCCAGATAGCAGATTTCAGCTGTGTCACTCTCTTCTCTCTTCTGGTATCTCTTTTGTTGTGTGTATGTGGGTGTGTTTGTGTTTTTGCGCTTCTGCTGTATGCGGGCATGTACGTGTCAGTCCTTATGTGATGAACTAATTAGCTTATTCATATCCCCACATACCTGCCCCCCCCCCCCAACCCCTGCGAATCCCTTTGGCGCTCTGGACATTTCTGTCACATGCGCTGTGCATGTTGGCAGAAGCCATGTGTGTTTACGCGTGGTCCCCCCTGAAACCAGTGCGAGCACAAGGCTCCTTTGTGCGCCTTCCAAACAGGAGTAAACAAGACTAAAAAGGAACGAGCTCTCTGAGGTTTATCCCCCCCCCCAAGCCCTACCTCCACCTCCGTTCCCCCTGCCGCTTCCTCTCAACAGGCCATTTATATCGTTAGTCTAAACGATGAGCTGAAACGAACCATGTGTTTGCCACTGGTCTTGTGCCTCGTAGCGTGCTAAATAATTAGCTAATGTGCTATGTGCCGCTGAGCGGAGAGGGCCCTTTGTTGTTTGCTACCAACCTGGAGCGCTGCTGAGTTTATTGGACTCTGTAGTTCACTCCAGTTCGCTCTACAGCGTGGCCCTCAGTCGTAAGCCTGTTAGCATGGCCCTGCACAGAACCCAACCCTTCTGCTCCTGTCAGTATGAAATAGATGTCAAGAACTGAGCTAACGGCTTACCTTAAAAGGAAATTAATGCGTGGTCAATCAAGGCATCTTTTGCCAATAGTAAAGAGATAAAATATTGCCGTCTATGTGTGTGTGTGTTTATGTGTGTTATGTGTTGTGTTTGTGTGTGTGTGTGTGTGTGTGTGTGTGTGTTTTTGAATGTGATTATGTGCATATTGGTGGGTGTCTTGAATATAGGTCAGTAGACATACCTACTGTATTTCATTCCCTCTCTCTGCCTCCATCACACACATGTACACACACATACACACACACACACACACACACACACACACACACACACACACACACAGTCTGCCTTTCGCTACCTCAGTCGTAGCGTCTAATGATTTATTCAGTCCGGGGCCCCAGACACACAATCTGTCTCTCTCTTTTTCTCTCTCTAGCCAACCCTGGCCATGACGTCATGCATTTTTCATTGCATTCATAGTAAACAGTCAATATTTCATGGCTCATATTGACAGCCGGCAGTGAGTGAGCTCAAGGCCCTGGGACTCTTCCTCTTCCTCGTCCATTTTAATATCATTACAGAGGTCCATCTTAGCTCACAAAGGCTCAGTGTATGTGGGGCAGGGGATCGGGGGACTGAGCGGAG
>PYXC01000629.1:14855000-14970000 GCA_015244755.2 Tenualosa ilisha
TGTGTGTGTGTGTGAGACTGGGCTAATTGTATGAACACGCTATGCAGTTTTGTGCGTGTGTGTGTGTGTGTGTGTTTGAGTTACCTTGCACTCATGAGCCCTGTGTCGCTCCTCTGCAGCCACGTCCATGTGCACAGCAGATCAGTTCCGCTGCGCATCGGGCCGTTGTGTGCGGTTGTCATGGCGATGTGACGGCGAGGACGACTGTGCCGATGGGAGCGATGAAGATGGCTGTGAAAAGACAGGTGAGGACTAGCATCGGGTGTGAACAAACACACACACACACACACACACCACACACACACACACACACACACACACACACACACACACTTCACTTCAGGGATGAGCCTGCCATCAATGCTTCTCCAATGCTTCCTCACACATATAGAAGCACTGTACATGGTCACAAACATGCAAACTCTCTCTCTCACACACACACACACACACACACAAAAACAACACTATCTTATGTACACACGCTCTCAATGTCTCACTGCTAGAGTCTTCTGTGTCCATGACAACAGCGCATGCTGCTGAGCATGCAGAAGGCACAGAGTGGCGAGACGAGGCGAGTCTCACTCTCACCAGCGCTGATAAACACACACGCAAGCCTGGTGATCCCCACTGGGAACAGCCGCCTAAAAATAAAACCAATCAGGGCGACGGCTTCTTGTGTAGATGGGAATCATCGGCATTTGGTTGTCGGTCGGTGCAATCCTGTGTGATGGAGCCCCAAGTAATGATGCGATTGTGACTAGCTTGGGTGTGTGACCCTGTGTCTTGCAGAGACCCCACCCTGCGCCCCGGATCAGTTCATGTGTGGCAACGGCCGTTGCATTGGACAGAGGAAGGTGTGTAACGAGGTCAACGACTGCGAGGACAACACGGATGAACACCCGCACCAAGACTGCCGTATGTTTGCACGCGCATACACAGACATTTGTATATTTTTACACACACACACACTCTCACACTCACACACGTGTGTGTGTGTGTGTGTGTGTGTGTGTTTACACATGCATTGACATGCAGGTATTTACACACACACACACAAAACACACACACACTCTCTCCACTCCCAGTGTCTAGATTACATATTCACACGCCCCATGAACCATAACATTGCTGTGAACACAGACTTTCACACACCCTCACTCACATTCTCAGCATGTCATGTTGAATCACTCAGTAACTGTCGTTTCTGTGTGTGTGTGTGTGTGTGTGTGTGTGTGTGTGTGTGTGTGTATGTGTGTGTGTGTCTGTGTTTATGTCCAGGGCCCAGATCCAGTGAAGGGAACTGTAACCTGAACAACGGTGGCTGCTCTCAGAAGTGCCAGATGGTGAGGGGTCTGGTCCAGTGCACGTGCCACACAGGCTACCGACTCACTGACGATGGCAAGACCTGCGAAGGTAAGAGACGCGTCGACACAGCAACAGGACTCGAGATATGTTTGAACGCCGCTCCTTAAATGCCAAAATCACTCTCCGCAGGGATTGAGCTCTACCTTTGAAGGCATGTCTGCGGTGTAGAGATATACCCACAGGGCTGGACATGGTCATGGTTTTTCACTGATTAGTGATTTTAAAAACAGCGTGGATTATTTAGTCTAAAAGCGGCTCTTGCTTGGGATTACTGCATCCGAGGGAGCTGCGTGAGAGGTTGTGTTGTGGTCAAGAACGTTCAGACGTTCTTTCAGCGTTCCCTTCAGGTTGTCGAAACATGGTGCGCTCCCCCTTTCATCTCCCAATATGTTGGCAAGGCTGCAGCCAACGCCGTAAATGGTTACAGACACCAAACACAGGCCCGCGTTTCCCTCTGCACGGTCCAGGGCCAAATGCCCCTCAGATAACCCTCCGCATCAAAGAGCATCTCTAGGCCAAAACATGCCTGGTTGTCATGACGATGGTTGTCGACACAGACAGTCGGTACACACCCAGGTTTGCTCACAGGAATCGCTTCGAAGATGAATGTTCAGCCACACAGGATAAAGGCACTGTCATCTCTTCTGTCTCCCAGCCCTCCACACACACACACACACACACACACACACACTCCTGTCTTCAAAGTATGTTGTCGTTTCCGGGAGCCTGTCACCCATTTGTTTTGGGTGACATCTCTGGTTTCAGACAGTTGAGCAGTGGCCAGGATAAACACAGGGACACACGCAGGCAGACAAACACACACACACACACACACACACACACAGGCATAGCCTGTCTTGTTTTCCTTCTGTACTTGCCTGTTCACTTGGGCCACAGAGGGGCTGAGTCCCTCCGGAGGGTGTCACAGGAATGTCCCTGACCTTACTACTGAGGAATGCTGACACACATGCACGCACACACACAGACATACACACACACACACACACACACACACACACAAAAACATGCTTGCATGTGCCCAAATACAGAGACACACACAATGTGACAAACGTGACATGTATATACATCAACACTCTTTCTCTCAGTCTCACACACACACACACACACACACACATTTTCAAAGCTCTTGTGCAGTGGTGAGTGAGAATGCGGTATGTCGTGTTTGTCAGGGAACAGTAAAGTAGCTCAGTCTGTGTTGGTACATGAAAGTTTTCCAGTGATGTTTTCTGCGCCACTGCTAAAGCATGGCAACTTTCCAGCCCACTCAGCAGCCTAAGTTCAGAGTCGAACGCTGACTTTTGACTTTCTGCTTTGACAGACGCTGTTAATGGCATGTTTTGTTGATTCCCATTTATTTTTCTTTCTCTCCATTCCTATCCTCTCTGCTCTCCTCCCCTCCTCAACCTTCTGTCTCTCTCTTTCTTGTTTGTGATCTCTCTCTCTCTCTCTCTCCCACACTCTCTCTCACTCTCTTTCTATGCAGATGTGGATGAGTGTGCAGAGGAAGGCTACTGCAGCCAGGGCTGCACCAACACCGAGGGTGGCTTCCAGTGTTGGTGTGTCCAAGGCTATGAGCTGAGGCCTGACAAGCGCAGCTGCAAAGCACTGGGTCAGTGGAAACCTACCACCTAGGGGGACCTACCACCCACCCCACAACATACACACACACACACACACACACACAAAACTCGCTCAAAACACACACACACCCCAGCCTCACGCTTTTGACGGTTACCTTAGCAGTCGTCAAACGTTTGAAAACATGCTTGACGTTTGAGCACAACTGTAGCACTCCCCCCAAGAGTGAAGCCTCGACAGGGGCCTTGTGCAGAGGTTGAGGTCAGGTTATAGTGGGAGGGTCAAGCTAATGGGTGTCTGTTACAGATTAAAACGTGAGGGTTCACGTGGGCTGTGCTGTCAGTATATCACTCCTGAAAGCCGTGCGGAGTATATTGATGGCCAGCCCCTAGTCAGTCTCCCGCCGTGTTTGTTCACCTGTGGGTCAGGCCAATGGCGGCAGTAGTGTTTTATTTTGGCTGCTTGTCTTTGAGATGTTTGGAGTTAGCTTTCAGTTATGGCCCTCAAATAACCTTCCCCCTTTCCTCCCCCCCACCCCCCGTGATTCCTTCCAGGTCCAGAGCCGGTTCTGCTGTTTGCCAATCGTATCGACATCCGTCAGGTTCTGCCCCACCGCTCTGAGTACACACTCCTGCTGAACAACCTGGAGAACGCCATCGCCCTAGACTTCCACCACAACAAGGAGCTGGTGTTTTGGTCCGACGTCACACTGGACCGCATCATGAAGGCCAACTTGAACGGCAGTAACGTGGAGGAGGTGGTGTCTACGGGGCTGGAGAGTCCAGGTACCTCCCCCTCAGCGGTGCGGTGTGCTGTTTAACTGCATGATTCATGTAGCATAGCTTACATCCTTCCTTCACCACACAGCGGTGGACACATAAACACACAACCCAGCATGACGTGTCGTAAGGAGAATGTCCGGTGTTCAAAACAACTTTCTCTGCTATGGTCTTTTTGTAAATAATATATATTTTTCTGCCATTAGCCTCTTTCATAAGAGGAAATGATAAATAGTATTTTTAAGGGGAATTATATAATTGAAAGAGTTGTAACCCAAGTCTCTCATTGCTGTAGGTGGACTGGCCATCGACTGGATTCATGATAAGCTGTACTGGACAGACTCAGGGACATCACGCATCGAGGTGGCAAATCTGGACGGGACCCATCGCAAGGTCCTCCTGTGGCAGAGCATGGAGAAGCCCCGGGCTATTGCCCTTCACCCCATCGAGGGGTACGATCCATATGCCGCTTTGACTGTACTGTTGCCCCCCATACATTTGGGGCTGTACTGGTACTATTGATAGTGCTATCCTACCATGTGTGTCCCCATGTCCTGTAGCTTACGCTAGTTTTGTATCGTATAATTGGCCTCTGTGTGTGTACGTGTGAGTGTGTGTGTGTGTTTGTATGTATGTGTGTGTGTGTGTGTGTATGTATGTATGTATGTATGTATGTGTGTGTATGTATGTATGCATGTTTGCATGCTTGTCATTGTTCATTTATATCAACCACACTCTTCCATCCCCAGGAAGATCTACTGGACAGACTGGGGAAACACCCCTCGCATCGAGTATGCCAACATGGATGGCTCCAACCGGCGAATCATCGCCGACACTCACCTGTTCTGGCCTAACGGACTAACAATTGACTACGCCAGCCGCCGCATCTACTGGGTGGACGCCAAACACCACGTCATTGAACGGTCCGATCTGGACGGACAGAATCGGAAGGCGGTTATTAGCCAAGGTACGTATCCTATACTACTATGGGAGGGGGGTGTAAACTGATTACTCTAGATCCAGGTTCATCCATTCATTTGAAAGTGGCCTAAAAACATTGTCTGTTAGAACGAGTGGCCCCTTCCGTTATGCTGCCTTAGTGATATGCAAATAACTGCCTCTTTTCCCATGCCCAGTGCAGTGCTCATTCTAGTTAGCTTTTTTAGGTACAACTCTATTAGTTCCCAACACTTTGTCCCGCTCCCTTTCAGAGAGAGTTTCTTCACAGGCCCTGCTTCTCTGGCTCCCTGGTGGAGTGTCTCTAGCTACCTGCTTTAGACAAAACCCTGACTTCTAAAAAACTCCCTCCCAAATCAAGTCGGAGGAGAGGAAATTAAATTTGTGTCAGCCAGAGAGGACCGCTTGTGCCAGGCTCTCCTTTGTGCTGCCTCAGTGAGCAAGAAAGGGGGAGAGAGAGAGAAAGAGACACAGACAGACAGAGAGAGGGATTGTGTGTGTGAGAGAGAGAGAGAGAGAGAGAGTGTGAAAGAGGGAGCCAAACGGGGAAGGTCCCACTGGTGCGGCTGCCATACTGGGAAGGCCCCTTAACCCAGCTGAACGATGTGCCGCCTGGTGCCACAGAGCTCTCGTAAAAAAAAAAAAAGAAAAAGAAAAAAAAAAAACACTCACAAGTTCCCTATAAATCTCACTGCTCAAGTCCAGGCAGGCATGGTGATGGCAGGCCTGGCTGTGAGGTGGAGAGGGGAGGGGGTTCGCGTTGGGCCCTGTGGATTCTCCAAGAACTGCCGCAGAGCCGACCAAATCTATTAGCTTATTGGAGCCCGGGGATTCTGGGTAACCCGACGCGGGATGAAAGCTTTTTAACTGGGGTTTGTTTATGGGCCGAGAGCGAGCCATGCAACACCAGAGCAGCATTCCAGCATGGCATTCCGCCCTAGCATTCCGTCTTAGCGGCGAGAGAATTCCTGCTCGGCAGACACAAATTAAACAGGCGAGGCGCGGCAAGAGACGCTGGAAAACCACCGGCTAGTGACGGTGAGGTCGGAGAGGCCATTTTATTTCATCCTCCTCTTCCGCCCCGGCTAGAATCTGGAATCTCCTGAGGTGCAAAACACTGTCGCCTGCTATCCTACAGTATAAACTCAGACAGACCGCTAAGACAACCAGGGAACCACAGAGAAAAAGAAAGGGAAAAGAGACAGTGACAGAGGGAGAGGGAGAAAAAGAGAGACAAAGAGGGAAGGAAGGAGGGAAAGAGATGGAGAGAAAAAGCAAGGACACAGACTGAGTGAAAAAGAGCGGGAGAGAGAGAATATAGAGAGACTGAGGGAGAAGGGTAATAAAAGTTGACCAGCGGAGTGGCTGGATGGATTGTTTGCTGAGTGGGAGAAGCTTCTATATGGGAAGAAGCATTTTAAGGGCTCCTTAAGATGGACATTGCCAAGTGAAGCTGGCAGGGTTGGCCTTTAATAATGTGTACTCTAAAGATAAGAGGGCTTAATTGGGTTGACCTCACTCTGTCAGGACCCACTGTTTGCTCAAGCAACAGGGGGAACAAAGAGGGTGTGGGTGTGGGTGTGAGTGTGAATGTGGGTGTCGATGTGTGTGTGTGTCACCTTTGACAGAGTTTTAGAGGGTTTTTTTCTGTGAGAGAGAGGGGTAAATAGGGAGGATGTGTGTGTTCGACCCGGGCAGGAAACTTGTGCACCTGAGGGAAGCCTGTGGAGGTTCCAGGGGGAGGTGGTGGGGTAGAGGGGTTGATGGAAGGGTCGGGGGGGGGGGGGGTGAGTGGTAGGAGTGGGCAGGGGGCAGGCGGAAGCAGGGCGAAGACCCCCATGTGTCTTGTGCAGCTGCTGGCCCAGCTGTCATGGGGGTGGGGGAGTTTGAGAGAGATGCAAGGAGGCACCAGCATCAAACAAACAATGCACATGCGCACCTCCCACACACACACACACACACACACACACACACACACACACACACAATACAACAAAGCACACAAAAATAAAGAACATATGACTGATGGATGATAAGATATTACCACCATACTATAGATGATATCTAGATTAGATGATTCATTACTCCGATGGCATTTAGTGGTCTGATTTACAACGATGCATAAGTGTTAAATATGGCACAGTCAAGAAAACCCATCACTCTGCCTTCCCCATGTCCAAAAACACCGCAGACAGTGAAAGTGAAAATGGAGAGAGACCATTGGACCCTTTTTGCCGCCCACAACCAACTCACAGAGGAAAACATGGGTTGGGAAAAGCCAGTGGTGCATTGTAAGTCAATGCCATCTGACCACAGTCTCTGCCTAGGCACAATTGCACTCCGACAAACACATTCTCCCCTCCGTCAACACTGCTTATTCAGCAGCTCGGGGATGTGGGGCGGCCGACACGAAACTCGACAAGAGCTAATAAATGGAACGATGTAGCGACTTGCAAGTCTGGAAGTCTTCCACAGACACCTCTCTTCCTAGAAACAGTCCCAACAACGTTAGCAATTAATCTGCCGCGCTGCTTTCAATAGCAGAAAACGAGGCTAATCAGAAGCAGGCTAATTCATAAAGTGCCTATTAATTTAGAATGTGGGTGAGGAAGTACCAGCCAAAACCAAACCATGTGGAAAACTCCCTTTGAGGTATAAAGCCAAAGTGTTTGTGTGGTGTTATTCTATTTTTCCCATAGTCACACATTAAACAGTTTTTTTTTTTTCCCTTTCTCTCACTCCCACATTCTTGATGATCTTTCTTCTTCTTCTTTTCTCTTTGCCACAACATTCTAGGCCTCCCTCACCCGTTTGCCATCACGGTGTTTGAGGACAGCCTCTACTGGACAGACTGGCACACCAAGAGTATCAACAGCGCCAACAAGTTCACTGGCAAGAACCAGGCTATCATCCGCAACAAGCTCCATTTTCCAATGGACATCCACACGCTGCACCCTCAGAGGCAACCAGCAGGTCTGACACACATACATACTTACACACACACACAGACACACACATGCACACACACTTCTGTTTTTACACTCTGACTGCTGCAGGAGCAGAACTTGTTTTGAGCTGGTCTGGATGATCCCAGCATGTGTTTGTTATGGTTGTGAAGACAGATGGCAGTGCAGAAGTAACTCCTGTGGTGTGTGTGTTTGTGTGTGTGTGTGTGTGTGTGTGTGTGTGTGTGTGTGTGTGTGTGTGTGTGTGTGTGTGTGTGTGTTTTGTCTTGTCATCTCCAGGTGGGCTAAATCGCTGTGGAAATAGCAATGGAGGCTGCAGTCACCTGTGTCTCCCTAGCAACAAGACTTACACCTGTGCCTGTCCCACGGGCTTCAAGAAGGTGGACAACTACAACTGTGCCCAGAGTGAGTTTGAACATCCTTTTCTGTGCCCAGACATGTCCAGGTTGTTTCAGGCACCTTGCTTAAATTTCTGTTGGGATTAATGAAGGCTCCATCTTGTCTTATCTAAGTGTATACAGGCCTAAATGCATACACTTTATTTAGGTGCTATGTTGAAAAATTTATCACTCATGCAGAGTGAAAGTACACGTCTTTGCCATCTTCCACACATTCAAGTGCATTTAGTTTGTTTAAAAAGTGAATTACTCATGTATGTTTGAACTGTCTTGGTGGGGATACAATGCTGAGTTGTACAGATGCATTCAATTTTAGTTCTGTCTGCAGAGTAATCATAGCTGTTACAGTGTCTGGTGATGTTCTTTGACTGTGTGTCAGTATTTTTTGTCTGTGTTGTTGTGATAAATCACTTTATTGTTAGAAGACTGACAAGAGACCTTTGGTCTTTGATCAGGTCTTGACAAGTTCCTGCTTTTTGCCCGAAGGACGGACATCCGTCGGATCAGCTTTGACACCGAGGACAAGTCCGATGTTGTCATTAAACTGGCCGATGTCCGCAACGCTGTGGCACTGGACTGGGACTCCAGCGACGGGCACATCTACTGGACAGACGTCACCACAGACTCTATCAACCGAGCACTGTGGGACGGCTCCAAACAGGAGGTCAGTATGCGAGTAACACAGGACAGCAGGTGCTTGCTGTTAAATAGATTCGCTGTCATCTCCGCTCACACGCCTACATTCATGTTCGTCCACACTGGCCATTTAGTGGCCACCTGACAACAAACCAAATTTGTAAAATATCGCCCCCTGTTGACAAAATTGAAGTAGTGCAGTATATATTGCGCTGCCTAATACATTTGTGTATAGGTTCTTATATAATCTGATTGATGGTGTTTAAAAGCCTAATCGTTTGTGATGAATGAATGAATGAATTCCACTCTAGGTTGTGGTTGACACCAGCCTTGAGAGCCCTGCAGGTCTGGCCATTGACTGGGCGACTCAGAAACTGTACTGGACGGATGCAGGTAAGGACCATGTCTGTGTTTGGCTAGTAATTAGCTGACAAATAGAAAGTAATGGCACAGTGCTCTCTGGATAATTACTGCTCTGTGGGAGTAATTGGGTCCTCTGCTCTTGGTCTCAGGCACAGACAGGATCGAGGTTTCCAATGCAGACGGCAGCATGCGCACCGTGCTAATTTGGGAGAATCTGGATCGCCCAAGGGACATTGTTGTGGATCCCATCGGAGGGTAAATGATGAAGGGAGGGAGGAATGTGAAGTGCTCCCTGTGTATCTGCTGCTGTCACTGGGTAGAAAGAATAATTAGACATGTTTTCTAAACTCACCGAGTTAGTTAAAAAAAAGTTAGTCACCAAAGTACACTGCATTAGATTTTTAGTTTTGAGAAAATTTCCCTGAGCAAACATTAATTTCAAAGTTTTGGCTCATGCTTTGAACTAACAGCCCATGTAATGACTACTTAATGTTTGCTCAGATTGATGTACTGGACCGACTGGGGATCCAATCCGAAAATTGAGCGAGCTGGAATGGATGCATCCAATCGCATCGTCATCATCGCTTCAAATCTGACTTGGCCCAACGGCCTGGCAATCGACTACCAAACAGAGAGGCTGTACTGGGCTGATGCTGGCATGAAGACTATAGAATATGGGAACTTTGATGGCTCTGACAGACAGGTACGAATAATCGGCAAAATGACGGCAAAAACATTTAAGCATGAGGAACCAAATGGAAGTGAGCAGGCTGAACTTGTTATTATCCGAGTGCTGGATATATAAATAGATCAAGAAATGGCTATGGTCTGTTAAAACAAAACAAAGACTGCACAACAACAAGGGTGATGTTTGTTAAACAAGAAACAAATTCTTGTATTATCGCACACACATGCTTTTGCATAATGCCTTGTTTTCTTCAGTGTGCTCTGTGTACGGAAGCATTGAGGCGTGCCGGCATGCATGGGTCATTTCCTTGTACCAACTCTCTGAAAACCTTTACAGATATTAATCAGCACCCAGCTGCCACACCCCTTTGGTTTGACTCTCCACGAGGACAGGATCTACTGGACAGACTGGCATTCAAAGAGCATCCAGAGTGCCAACAAGCTGACGGGCCTGGATCGCGCCACGCTGGTGGAGAACCTTGAGAACCTCATGGACATCCACATGTTTCACCGTCATCGTTCATCAGGTGAAGGAACAATCTAGAAGCCAGACGCACTGCAAAATTCAACCACATGGTGTCAACTTCAAAGTTGACCTCAGGGAATGTTGGGAGTATACTGTTTCTGTAATTGGACAGCACTCTATAATTGTCTTTCTAATCAATACTGCACTATTCTATGCCCAGTGTTCACTGATCATCCAAGATCTGTTCTTGAACTGGCTATAGATTTGTGGTCCATGTTGAATTGATTTGCTGCCTCAAAATGGGAGTTGCTGTCACTGTAGGCAAGGAAAAATCCTCTTCAGGGAAACAATGACTGCACAGTCCTTATGCAGTCAGATCATTTGAGTTTGAATGTCCCAGGGCTGCAAGATTCCGTTTATATATGAGGTCATGTTTGTGCATGCGTGGGTGTTTTGTGTATATTTAGCGGTTCTTGTATGTGTGTGTGTCTGTGTGTGCTTGCGTGCGTGTGTGTTTGAGTGTACAAGCACACTGGCATATGTGTAACAGACAAACAAAGTTTGTGGCGTGTGTGAACGCGTTTACTTTTCTAAGTGACCTCATCCCCTCCTGGCTATATCATGTCAAGGAGCTGGAATAATCTACCCCTCTGTGATATCCAGTGATGGGTCTTTTCACTGAAGAGATTAGGGTCAGGGTAAGCTGATCCCAGGCCTGTGAGACTGGGTCAGAAAGCGCCTGGGGGCTCATACCTGGCTGATCTTAGTAATGTATGGGGGTCGCCTACTGGTCCAAGGAGGCCCATGGACTAGAATTGTTGTGACATTCGTCTGCCTTAGCTGCTTGCTGCCCTCCTGACCACCTCTCTGTGCAGAGGGAGAGCATGATGATCCCATGTTAGTGGGGTTTAGAGGGTGACTTACAGTGCTAAGCAAGGTTACCAATGCCACAGTTGTAAACACAGACCAAAAATACACTTTCTAAAAGCTGTTACCATGGTACGTTGTGTGGAGTCCCTCACTTGTACGTTCTCGGTCCTGTTTGTTTTGTATGTGCTGTAAAAACTGGTGCTATTGGTAGATGTTTTGGTTTATTGACCAATCTCCCTTTTTGTCAATGTTCTCTTCTCTGTGATATAGTTCGGTCCCCATGTGCTGTGAACAATGGAGGCTGTAGCCACCTCTGTTTGCTGGCTCCCCCTCCCAAAGGCTCAAGTTGTGCCTGTCCCACTGGCATCAACCTCCAGAAGGATGGCAAAACCTGTGCACATGGTAAGCTCTCAAAAAGTACATGTTTAAGATGTGCAACAACTGTAATCCTACCAGAAACCCTATGTGATTGTTTTAACATATGGTTTTATAAAAGAATGCATCACTGACTTGGACAGTGGTAGGACGCACAGAACTCTTCCATCCTGCAAATATGTTCAGTTGACCTTTGACCTGGCTGCCAGCTGCATTTGAATGTCTAGAGAGTAACACAGAAGTGTATTCCATAGCCTACCTTATTGCTTTTGCACGGTAGGCCCTTTGAAATCCAACCCCCACACATTCTGTCTGGATCTCTGAGGGTTAAGCAGTGATCCTGGGCTCCTCTTTGATGCCACCATCTCTCTCCCCTGTGGAACACTCTTCAGCTGTTTATGGCTCGAGTCATGCAGTGTGGCATTATAAATATGCATTAGTGTCTTAATCCTTTTCTTCAGTTCAAACGAGGTGATAAAATGTATCTTGGTCACCCAGTTTCATTGTGTTCCAGCACATTTGTTGTGCTTTATCCAAGTACAATTGCTCGGAGCATTCCACCTTAACCAAAACTATGGGAAGTATGTGAAGTGAGCCTTCGTATTTGTTGTCTTGCAGGAATGAACAGCTTCCTGATTTTCGCTCGACGCACCGACATCCGTATGGTTTCTCTGGATATCCCCTACTTTGCTGATGTGGTGCTGGCTGTAAACGGCTCCATGAAGAACACCATTGCCATTGGAGTGGACCCTAAAGAGGGTATGAGACCTGGACCTAGATTCAAGCAGTTTAACACACTCAGATTTGTTTTTTTTTTGGAAACCATTTGAAGTCATGTGCCTTTTGTCTAGGTAAAGTGTATTGGTCAGACAGCACACTGAAGAAAATTAGCAGATCCAACATCAATGGGACAGGCCATGAGGACATCATTGCAACTGGTGAGAGAGGGAAAACACTGTTGAAAGTTTTGCTTGCTATGGTTGTGGCCATGTTGTTATGATGTAAAGCAAATAAATCATAATGGCACTTGTCTGAAAGCAATTCTGAGAAATCCAGTTATTTTCCAGATGTACTGAGAAGGGGCATGATGAGGGAATGCCATTATGTGCTCTTAATCAAAACAAATGAGTCAGTCCTCTTAGCCCTCTTTTGCTTCTGCAAAGTTGAATAAATCTAATCATGATGCATGCACTGAGCCTGACAAAAAGTCTCCACCTCAGGGCTTATGACGACTGACGGGCTGGCCGTGGACTCGCTGGGCCGCAAAATTTACTGGACGGACACTGGCACCAATCGCATCGAAGTCGCTAATCTGGATGGCTCTATGCGTAAAGTCCTGGTGTGGCAGAACCTGGACAGTCCGCGTGCTATTGCCCTCTACCATGAGATGGGGTGAGTTAACATGCTTTTGCCTTTAAACAACAGTATTAGACTTTCGTAATGATCTGAAAGAGTGCTGATGTTTTTCTTCATTAAAACCTTTACTGTGTGTCCTCATTCGGGGAAACTCCTCATATGATTGTAATGGGCAAACTGAGTGGGCCTCTCCTCATCTCCTCTGCCTTACCAGGTATATGTACTGGACTGACTGGGGGGAGCACGCTAAACTGGAGAGGTCAGGGATGGATGGATCAGACCGTGTGGTTCTCATCAGTAATAACCTGGGCTGGCCGAACGGACTGGCCATAGACAAGGCTGGCTCTCAGCTTCTATGGGCAGACGCTCACACTGAGGTAAGATGTCTAACAGAAGGCAGGTTGTGCTGAAAGGCCTGACATGCCCCTCACACGCTGGCGTCTGAAAACCCAAGCGACACACACAGATGACTCCAGCAGAGTTGGAGCCGGTTCCAAAACAAACTCCTGACAGACAGAATGATAATAAGAAACAGAAAGACCTTTTTTTCCTACCTTTCAGGAATGAATACCATGCATAGAAAGAGTTGGGAAAAAAATATTGGATTTCAACCGCAGATGAACGCCTGTTTTTGTTTTCTTTACAGCGCATTGAGGTGTCTGACCTGAATGGCGCCAACCGTCGTATCCTGGTGTCGCCGGTCCAGCACCCGTACGGCCTGACGCTCCTCGGTCCGCACATCTACTGGACTGACTGGCAAAGCCGCAGTATCCAGAGAGCAGATAAGACCACCGGTGCCAACACCATCACCGTCAGATCCAACCTGCCGGGCCTCATGGATATCCAGGCTGTAGACCGCGAGAGACCTTTAGGTGAGAGATTCCTGCCAGTGAACCTTTTATGACATACGATTTGTCTTTTACTAGATGGCGTTGACATGGTGTTTTGGCCTGACTGTTGGATTCCATTTTTTTTTTCCTTCATCCCAGTGTGAACTCTCAGGGCACATATGCAAAAATTAGCTCAGAGATGAGTGTGTGAGTGTGAGAGATTCCGAATGGCTGACAGCCGTTTCTCATAAAGCAACAGCAGTTAGGTGACTGCAGCCTCTGGCTCCTGTCTTGCAGTGTTTAAGAAAGTGAGAAACAATTCCAGCTCTCGGTCACTGATTTGGATTATTAAGTTAGAGGAACGAGAAAGTTTATATAAATTGGACAATTTTTAATTATTTGGAATTATATGAGCAGACACACACATACAATACATATAGAGAGAGCAACGGACAGATCCGATGTTCATGCCTGAACTCTTAAAAGAATATTTTGCCTCTCAAGTAAAAAAGTGATTAATTATTTGCTCAAATGGTCAGCATGTAGAGATGGTCTGCAGTGTCTAGAAATGATCTGCCCAGTTTGTGATGGCTGGAGCAACACTGCCATCTAGGGGCTACAATGTTCGTTGCATCTTTATTTTTCTTCACTTGTTCTGCAGTCTTTACTCTTGTGAGACCACTTTGGCCAGTGCTGTGGAATTCTGTCTTGTAATTTTACTGAAACATAAAAAAACAACCACAGAAGCAATCTGAGGATAGTGTGCAGTCCTGTTATCCATTTCCTCTTGCAGGAACTTGAGTGTCCCTCATGAGTCTGACCTCTCAGAGCAGGACCTCCTCTTTAACACTCCCGTTTTACAAACCACCACTTGACTGTGTCCTCCAGGCAAACTCTCTCCAGATGGAACAGTACACACACACATCATCTTGGAGTCGTGTCTCTATGATCATGTACTTTTCTTGTCTTCATGGGCTGAGGGCATTTCATGGGTTGTGTCCCCAGGATTGGGCTTGCTGTGACAGCCCCAACCCCCAAAGCCCTATCGTCCAGGTCATCACCAAGGCAGTTGAACGTAACGTGATTGCGAGAACAAATTGGTTCCCTTTGGACGAAGGCCCGTCAACATTCCTTGTTAGCAATAAGCCACATGCTGAGGGAGAGGGGAGGGTAAGGGGTGGGTTGGGGGTGGGGGAAGGGGCAGTGGCAGATTATTGTCATTGTGGTCTCACACAGGACACGCTGTGTTTCAAATTAGACTGTCTTTTTTTCTTCCTCTTCGGTTTTTTAATTCGAGATTCAGCCCGGCCAAGAGAAGAGGGCTATATAATCAGAAGAGTAGAGGCAGATTGTCTGGAAACAATTTTTATGTCTCTTTCCCACACCAGAATTGAATAATTTTCTCTCTGTTGCTCTTTCTCTCTTTCAGCTCTCTTTCTCTCTCTCTTTCTGTCATCTGTTAAGTCCATTGACATAAACATCTTTGAGAACAATGTGGCTCTATGTCTTGAGTCACCATGACCCAGAAGTTATAAGTTCATGTGGTTGCACATGGATGTTTGGACATTATTCTATATTGTTGTCATAATACAGGAAGCACTTATTTTTACTCAATTTAATAGGAATTTACAATGCGGTTGAATGTGTGGTTCCTATGGAAGGAAGGATATTACAGCTTAAATAATTACTCTGTAGCCTGTTATTTTAGAGTTTGGGAGTTTTTAAGTGTACAATATTTCATTATTACCACATTACGATTAATTACTGTGTCACCAGACCAGTGTCCCAGAGTCTGCACTCATACCAATGTGATTTCACCCTCCTCTCACAGGCTTTAATAAGTGCAGTCGGAGGAATGGTGGCTGCTCCCATCTCTGCCTGCCTCGGCCCAATGGCACATCCTGTGCCTGTCCCACTGGCATCCTGCTGAAGCCAGACAGCCGCTCATGCGACAACAGCCCCGAGACTTACTTGCTGTTTTCCAACCGTGTCAGCGTGCGCCGCATCTCCCTGGACACGAGTGACCACACCGACGTGCACGTGCCCGTGCCCGAGCTGCATAACGTCATCTCTCTGGACTACGACAGTGTTGAGGACAAACTTTACTACACTGACGTCTCACTGGATGTCATCAGGTAAGGCTTAACAACAAATAGTGCACTCCCACATGTACCTCCACTGCCTTTCTTTGAATAGAATGAGAGATCTCAGCTTCTCTAATGTAGTTCTCTTACAGCAACAACAGCAACTGAATGTGTGTGTATCACTGTAGCCTCACATTGATCTGTTTCATGCATCTCTGCAGACGGGCTAATTTGGATGGAACTGGTATGGAGACTGTGATTAGCCAGGGGCTGAAGACGACTGATGGTCTGGCTGTGGACTGGGTGGCCCGCAACATGTACTGGACAGACACCGGCCGCAATACAATTGAGGTGGCCCGTCTGGACGGCTCCTCCAGGAAGGTCCTGATCAACAACAGTTTAGATGAGCCCAGGGCCATTGCGGTGTTTCCCAGCAAAGGGTGAGGAGACTGTTGCAGTGACACAGATGAGTCTTTTCCTCACTGTGAGATGGGATGCAGAGACAGGCGTGTCTGGTTCACATTGTGTTGACGTGACTGTAGCAGAAATCTCATGCTGATTCAATTTTTTGAATTTGTTAGGTATTTGTTCTGGACTGACTGGGGTAGCATTGCAAAGATTGAGCGGGCATACCTGGATGGATCGGACAGAAAAGTCCTCATCAACACTGACCTG
Source organism: Tenualosa ilisha (assembly GCA_015244755.2). Classification (NCBI taxonomy): domain Eukaryota; kingdom Metazoa; phylum Chordata; class Actinopteri; order Clupeiformes; family Clupeidae; genus Tenualosa; species Tenualosa ilisha. Next base: position 14,871,407 of record PYXC01000629.1, read on the forward strand.
GGCTGGCCAAATGGTCTGACACTAGATTACGATACACGCAGGTAATTAAAAGAGTTTAATGAATCTGTGTAAAATGAAATAATTTAGTTTCATAACGCTGTTATGTGCTTTCCTCTAGTACAAAAAGTAGGAGAATTTGTTTGGCTAATCAGGGAAAATACATCTGAGGGATAGTTAACTTAGAGTGAATTGCATTTAAAATGGTAAGAAAACTTCATAGCAGATGTTAATGTATCCTGTACTGTGTGTAATCTGTACCCCTCATGACCGCAGGATATTCTGGGTGGATGCTCACTTGGACAGGATTGAGAGCTCAGACCTGAATGGCAATCTCAGGCAGATCCTGGTCAGCCCTGTGTCCCACCCCTTTGCTCTCACACAGGTACCTAAACAGCTGTCACTCAACTGGCCACACCCTTAACTGCCTAATCCAGTCCTCCTTAAAACCTCCCTTTCAGTTACTCACTTACTCTCTCGTTCGCTCACTCACTCACTCATTCATCCCTTCACTCACTGAGTCTGTGCCATCCTCTCATCCACTCATTAACACACTATACCTTTTTCACTGTTCCCTCCATCTCTGACGTTCATTTTCTTCCTCCCTCCCCTCTCCTCTGTCCTCCTCTTTTCCTGCCCTGTCTTTACCCATCCCCTGCCCTGTCCCTCCCTCCCTCCCTTTCTTCCCCTCCCCTCCTCCATCCCTTCTTTTTTTTTTCCTCTCCTCTTTTTTCCCTTCCTTCTCCCCAGTTGAAGCCGGTCTCCTCCCCACTAACTCCTTTCTCCCGCATCTCACAGCAAGACCGCTGGATTTACTGGACGGACTGGCAGACCAAGTCCATCCAGCGTGTAGATAAGCACACGGGCCGCAGTAAGGAGACGGTGCTGGCCAACGTAGAGGGTCTGATGGACATCATCGTGGTGTCACCCACCAGGCAGAGTGGTAAGGTTCATTGTTTGGGTGATCGCAGAGGATTCCTTCTCCCTGTCTCTCTCTCAACTTCAGTGGCCTTGCAGAAAAGCACTAAGGTCACTGTGCTCCTGGTGTTGAAGCCTTTTCCATTCCTGCTGGAAGTCCACTATTTTTCTCAGTGTGTCATTCACTCTTTCTTTGAGAGCCATTTTCTTTAAATTATAAATCCGATCTAATTTTTTTTTCTGAAACTCTGTAATGTTCATCCCTCCTCCAATCAGTTTTTCCCAGTTAGGTGTCTCTGTATGTGTGTGTGTGTGTGTGTGTGTCTGACTCGTGTCCTGCTCCCTCATCCATAGGCACCAACCACTGCGGGGTAAATAACGGAGGCTGCACACACCTGTGCTTCGCCAAGACCAACAGCTTTGTGTGTGCTTGTCCCGATGAGCCAGACGACAGACCCTGCTCAACCAGTGAGTATGACCATGACGTATGAACAGCACTCCCACACTGCCTCAAACTGATCTGGTCTTCCTCTAGCACCAGTTTGGCACTGAACCAGAATTGGTATGTGGCCAATTTGTGCTGGTGTTGGCTGCTTACTGCTGTGCAGAACCACTGTCGAACGCTTCCAGCAGTGGGAGATGTGTAACACGGATGACCGGGCCCAGCAAGAGAGGATACAACAGAGCATGCACAAAGAACCAGAAGTCACCACTGAGAAACAGTCTATGCCAGTGTCAGACTGAGGATAAAGTGCATCCGTATACCCCACTGGTTTCCTAGCCTTGGCTTAAAGATTTCAGGCACTCTGTGGGTCAGGCTGTTTTAGATTTGAAATAAGATATAAGATAGTTATACTCCAGTGACTTCAGGCAGAGAGACCTTCCTTGAACTTTTCCTGAACTTTTCAGTGAATGAATCCTCTCTCCAAACATTCTAGAGAAGGCAAAGCAATGTGAACAGCACGGGTGATCAGCATCATAGATGGACTTCATAGATGGAGTTCATACATCAGGAATCAAGGCTACATTGCCGAGCAGGCTACTGCAGCATAGTAACTTATTCATTTGTACTTTTTGCCCAAAGGTCGCTGAATAAGAAATATTTTGTTCTGTGCAGACATCGGATTCTGTATCTATATTCCATTTACACTGTAGCCTTCATTTCACCCCCGAGGTGTCGTTTTGAATCACATGTAGTTTGACTGATTTCAATGCTTAGTAGACAGCACAGCGCATTGCCATAAAATCCACCCGATGATTTTTGCTTACCGTCGATTACTGCTTCTTATGCATAAGTAAGACACGAAGAAAATACACAGTTGCTGTCCCTTGGCTCTTTAAAGCCTCTCTAGTACCACTCAGAGGCAGACAGCCCCACCAGTGCAATCAACCCTAGGAAGAGTCTGAGAATCAAAAACCACAAGTAGAAATGCCAAGAGGATGAAGTGCAATGCTCTCGACGCTCTCAGAGAGAGCGAAAGGGAAAGGTAGAAGCTGGTGTGAATGAGCGATGATGAGGATGTAGAGAGAGGTCGTAATGTGGAAAGCTAAGGATGAGTGCCATAAATGATTCATTGCACATCCGTTCACCTTTTTACGGTCGCTCTCTGTGCTTTAGTCTCAGGATATGTGCCTGCAGCCCCTAGTGGTGGTGGCAACCCCAGCACGCGCGCGCCCAACAAGAACCCCAAACTACCCACAGAGAAGACTCAACGAGGACCTCCAATGGTCAAGTAAGGAAGCTGCAGCTCAGCTCAGAACTAATGCTGATTTATTTATACGAGCTGGGAACAAAGCACTATTGACTGTTACAATTGCCAAATGATTTAACTTCCTCTCTGCCTCCAAACAGCTGTACGGATAAGAGCCTGAGTGTGGAGGGATGCATACAGAGCAATGTAGTGACTGCGCCACATGGTAACCAGAAACTTTACTGCTTCCACTCTATAAACTGATTGTAAAACACCACCATGCAAACGGTACATGGTCTTTTGGTTTTATTTGTTGGTATGGTTTTTGCTAACTAATGTCTTGTCTCGCAGGCGAGGGACTACATATCAGTTACGTCATTGGGGGGGCTCTGACCATCTTGGCCATTCTTGTTCTCATTGCTGCATACATCATATACAGGTAAGTCCTATTAAAGCCTTACACAAACCATGCAGAAATAAATAGTTGTATTTGGGTAATTTATGTTGCAATGAAAAAAATATTATTTCTTTATTTCATTCGTTCATTCTTTCTTTCTTTGTTGTTTTTGTGATCTCTAGGCATAAAAAGTCAAAGTTTGCTGACCCAGGAGTGAGCAACCTGACCTACAGCAACCCCTCATACAGGACGTCAACACAAGAGGTCAAAATAGAGACGGCACAGAAACCACCCATTTACAACCAGCTGCGATATAAAAAAGAGGTAGAACTGCTTGTTGACCTCAAGCCCTTAACTTGTCTTGTTGTGAGTGTCCGGACCATGAAACTGAAACATGAACAACTGGCAGAATGGATACATTCTAATGAATCCATTGGCTAATGCTTTTCAACCTCAACATGATGACTAGTTATCTATGTTGTGGGATGGTATGATATGATCATGACCCATCTTAGAAGGATAAATTAGCTCCTGTTTGTTTGCCTGTGTAATAGATTATATAATAACAAAAAATATTATATCATTTTTAAAAGCACATAAACATTCTGTGTTCCTGCTCATCTCTTTACGTTTTTTTTTTCTGTTCTCCCTCACTGCAGCTCTCTCATCCTTACAACTCCCTCTCTCCCTTTATTTTTTGACCCATTTTTATTTTTCACCAAAACCACTGAGGAGGTAGACAAATGCATGAAGAACTGTTAATGTGGCTGAAAATGATTCTCCATGTTACTCCAAACTGAGTTGTTTAGCACCTATCTACCCACGCTGCATGCAAAGTTGTACTGTTATGCCCATGATGAATAATGTCTAATTCATGTGTATGCATGAACGTGTGTGTGTGTGGATGGCTGGGTGTGATCAAGTTAACTATACATCAGTTAACTCTCTATTGAATATTTCTTCCACCTATCCAAAAAATCTTTCCGTCTGCCTATAAGTTGATAGGTCCACCATTACCCATTTAGAAATTATGAACGGACATTAAACAATGATGGAATATTAGGTGTTAAATTTAAAAGGTTGGAAGGAGTTCCTACAGCATAGTCTTTTTACTATATTACCCACTTACCACAGAGAGAACTAAGACAATTTACAGAGTTGGGAATAGGAAAGTCTGCATGTTTGCAGTGTTATCACTTGAGTGCTGTGCTGATTAGAGGCTACTCTGCCTACCTAACATGGCTGTTGGAAATGCAGCGTCAGTGGATTTTTCTAATTTTACTGCTGTGTTGAGTGTTAGCTAATGTTCCCCCTCTAGCTGTTGTGTTGAATCCTTGTGCCAACTTGCTTCTCTGTAACCTCCTCTTCCTCTTCCCCTCTGTGCCGCCCCTCTATTTTCTCCCGCAGGGCGTCTGCGACAACAACTACACCAAGGAAAAGATCCGCATCGTGGAGGGCGTGTGCCTGCTGTCGGGCGAGGAGCTCTACTGGGAAGACCTGAAGCAGTTGAAGGTGTGCCGCGGCGGCGGGCTCCACGCCTGCATGCGCACCGACACGGTCTCGCTGCAGGCCAGCAGCGCCTCGCTGGACGACGGCGAGACTGAGCAACTGCTGCAGGAGGAGCAGTCGGAGTGCTCCAGCATCAACACCGCACCTGCCGCCACCCCGCAGCGTCACGCCTCCACCCACCTCCCCGACACAGGCTGGGCCCCCAACCGCAAGCCCTCCACAGAGAGTGAGGTCTGACACAGCCCTTATAAATCATCCTCATCAGTGTCGTCATCAGGCCCAGTACGCAGGAACACACACATGCATACGAGAACACATACACATGTGTCATCTGGGTCTTATGTCAATAATACAACTTTAGCCAGTCAGTCAGTCAGTCGCAAGCCCTCCAATTCTCATTGTATATGACTGATGCAAATGGAACATATTTGAGTACAACAAACTCACAAAACACACACCATTAGATGTACACACACAAACACACATATCAAGCCTATTTTACACAGATGTTGATATTCCACTGCTGCTTCGACTGAAATGCCTACACACACAAACAGACATACTCATACATGTATTCACATCCTAGCAGGGTAGATGCTCAAGTATTCTGGTGCAATTTACAGACCCCCAGACACTCATACACACCCACACATGCGCCCACACATACCTTTCGCTATTCCTTGGAGACTAACCGGCCCACCATGCTGGCCCTCCGTCCTGCTTCACCATAACATTTCCCCAGACCCCACCCCCAGTTCCCTGTCCAGCACAAGGCTTCCCTGTAACCTCAGCTGACTCATGGTGACCCTCCTCAGACTAAAGACTGAACTGCCTTTTTGAAGCTTCCTGAAGGATGGCAAAGAGCAGATGCTTGATGAGCGGGGATGAGAGAAGTCATGGACATGATTTCTCAGGAGTGCTGGAGCCCCAAGGAAGAATAAGAATCCTGCTTGAAAACAAGCAGCGCTTTGTTGTGTATTATACTGCTTTCCTTTTGAACATTTTGAAAACGAAAAAAGTATCTGCTCGTGGACCGTGTAACAAACATTGCGCTTTCTATCTCTCTCGGTTGACACTCATTTCATGCCATGCCTTTTTTTTTTTTAAACTATATTTATAAACTTTTTTTGTACGTCTGAGTTGGTCTGTCGATTTCTGTCAAGTATTGAAGAGAATGAAAGGACTCTTAAGCCTGCTTCCATTCTTAGGACTTCTCTGTATTTCTGACAGTGCCAAAGGACGGAGCGATTCCTTATTCAGAGAGTGCCTCTGTGCTGTCTTTATCTCCACACTTAATGTATACTGCAGAGGAATGATCAGAGACTACTTCACCTAGCCCTGCTGGTGATGTGTGGACATCTTTTAAACATTGCCTTTTTCTCCCTCCTCATTTCTCGCGTTCTTCAAAAGAAACTCTGGGCTTGCCCTGAACTTTTCACCATGTTTGTTTTTTTTGTGTGTGTGTGTGTGTGTGTGTGTGTGTGTGTGTGTGTGTGTGTGTGTGTGTGTTGTGTGGTTGGTGTACGCGAAAGAAATGGGAGATATTTTATTAAAAGCTGAAACAATTACTGGTCCTCGGGGAAAGCAGTCTCAATGAAGAAAAAGTGCCAAACATTTTTGTTTTCAGTTATTTATATTTCATAGAGGTCATTGGGTGTTCTTTTCATTTTGCCTCTATGTTTGGTTTGACCTAGATCCACCATCTCAAAATCTGTAGAGCACCACGCACTTGCCGTGTCTGTAGGCTACTCTAGAGATATGTAGTTTTCAACTGTAGCTTTCTGTGAAACCCATGGGGCTATGTACATGTCTAAAAATATACCACTGACCACTTATTGAGACATTCATTTCTAAAGGAAAAAGAATATATCTGATGCATTGATGGTGCATTGTTTTGTACTTTTTGTAATTGTTGTGGACTATGCGTAGAGAGTTGTGAACAGGTCTGGGTCGGTGTTCTCAAAACCAGTTATCTTGAAGTAACTTCAACAAGTTCAGCATCGTGCTGATTCGCTGCTAAAAACACATACTCAGCACTGAGGCCAACAATTCATGGTCTTGGCAGCTACTTAAGCTCTCTGATGATTTGCTTAGAAATACCCAGAGAAACAGTCTAGTGCTCTGTTCAATAGCAACTCTAACCTGCTTGCTTCTTATTCACAGATTTAAAAAAAAAATGCTAACAGACAGTCTTGTACAGATATCACAACAAGAAGTTAAACAAACAAAAACATTTGTATGTGTTGAAGATATTGTGTTGATTTTATTGTATAGAGAGTCTTTTGTACAAAGGGATTTCATGAATTGTTTCAATTTTGTTTGTATTAATTTTACTCACTGGAGAGGAACATTTTTTCTGAATTATTTAACCACTTTGTTTCCAAACCTTGTGAATGATAGGGTTTATGCCAGTTATTTAATAGAGTGCTCTTTTATGTTACAAATTATTGGTCACATATAACTGTTGTAAAGTTAACTGAAAGAGATATTTATAATTCCTTTGTTTGGTTGTCACTTATGTGTAAATATGAAAGGACTGTATATGTATCCCTCCTCCCTGTTGCAATACTAACAAGCTGTGTTGTGTGATTATAGTGAATTACACCTTTGCTATCTTTTTAATATAAAACTGCATTTGCATTTACACATAAAATAGTGCTCGCTTATTTTCACAAGTGCTCTCAACTGATGGGAGTCAGGTGAGGTTTCCCAAAGTTTCCCATAGTGCTACATTAGCACACCCAATAATCTCATCTGCAACAAAATGCCCTCTGGGTGGATGTTTCTCATTAAAAAGGAATTAGATCAAAGTGGTGATGTTCGACACAAACATTTCCACATATTTCAGTAATTTGGTGCATCAGCTCCGCCTACATAGTCCACTGTCTGAATATGAGTATCATTTTTCTTGGTATTAATCTGTACAATAACTTTGTTTAGTGTTCCTCATAAGCAGCTAGTCATATGTGATTGCAGACAGCAATATCAGTAGATTACATAAACTGACTAAAGTTTCAAGAAAAGCTGTACTGTAATGCAAGGCAAATCAGCAATGCAGCATAGCAATGTTTTTACATTTGTACAATGTATTAACCTTTTGTCCAACCAAATAATTTGGAGAACATATGCACATCATACTTACACTAAGGAGCAAAGAGCATCTTTGGTCCTTTGTACATGACGCAATTGCAGTGAAACTGCAATGACAATACAAATGAGAGAAAAAAGAAAACATTCAGTTTGGATTACCTGGTGAAATGCTGTTTAAAAAAGCTTTTACAACATTTAAACCACAGGTAAAATAAGTAAAACTAAATTAAGGCGCAATAAACTGTATTTGATTGGTGACCCAAAGAAAATTATGATCTTATGAGACTGTGATGTTGGCATTCAAACCATATGTTGAGGCCATGTAAGTCTGCTCCCATGTGGCAGGGAGGAGCAATTCCTAACACCATAAATTTAATTAAACATGTTTAAATCTGTTTACCTCCCTTCTGATAGATGTGAGTAACCTACAGGATTTAACATCCTCTGGTGGGCTGCACTCAAAACACACAGGTTAATGGGCTACATTGGTAAGCTTTGATATTCTGCTGTTCCCACTATACAATTGCTTTTCAGACTAGTAGTATATCAGTTGGCCAGTTATTAACAAACTGATTTGTGATCAGTCCATCAACATTCATGATGACATGAGACTTTATAGACCTATTAATGTACTAAAAGAGTAGCCTATGCATGTTCCTCCTCACTGAGGCAAGTGCATGAAGATGAGCGTCTGCTCACTAGTATTGCCCCCAATAGGCCTACTTTATTTGACTACAAAAACAGAATAGCAACCTTTCAACCTGGGTCGTCTTCTGATCAAAATATAGTCTGTGGTCCTAGGACTTGTGGCCTGATGCCCCGCAGGGACAATTCTCAAGCAAGTCTATATACAAACAGGCCACAATAAACTCTAAATCTGATCAGTCTATTTAACAAAAGAGGTACTAAAAGTAAGATACTAATTAAAATTGATTTTTGCATAACTAAACAACAGTGTAAAGGCCCTATCGACGTTGGGCGATCTAGGAGACATGAAATACTCAAATACCAGAAAGTGGGGGGTGGGTGGCAATCCAGATCAGGATCACCATGCGAGAGACCTTCTACTTCGAAGAATTTACCAAAGTAAGTGGACACAGATTCAACAAGAGTGAAATAACCTCCTTACAGGCATACAGGCTGATATCAATGATGTGTGTCAGCCTTACACATCAGTTAGAGTACTAGCAGTTTTAAATTTATTGCAGGTGCCCTAATCTAGGCTACGTGAAGAAGAACGGATGAAACGATTTCATCGCACTCTCCTGCAGTAAAACTACACTGCGACTGCATTGGGGCAAAGTCCGTCCAAGTTTAGGAAAACGACAGATTTTTGTCCCGTACAATACAAACGTTTCACAGTAGTCTAAAGCCATATTACAGAAGCAGTCGGATTATGTTGCGATGTGTTATGTAAATTATAAAGGCAACATATATTTGTATTGTGTTTATAGACAATCTTCGGTAACATTTGTCCAGCAAGGCATTTAACTGCTTACGCACTTTCTGTCATGTGTGCTGACGCTGAGCCGGAAGTCGATTCAAATCGTCCAATGATATGACACCATACCAGATATTAAACCAATCAGATTTGAGTATAGTGAACGAACGCATTTTCAAACGCTAGAAGTGGGAAGTTACTGTTGAACACATAAGCAAGGGAGTAGCTGTGGTACGAATAACGTATAAATATTGAAGAAATATTTTAATTTTTTGAAGACCACCTCTCCCTTTATTCATCCTTTCAAGTAAGTATTTTTCCTCTTGTGTCTAGTTTCGTTCTACTTTCACGCATTTAGAATAGCCTAAGGCTAGAAATGAGAGCTTCATTATTGTTTCTTGCGATGTGTACATAAAGTTAACGTTAAAACATTGAGCCCTGTCGTCGAATTCCGCCAGTTTATGGTATTCAAAACTATATTTTCTGTAATACGTACGTCCCATTAGTAAACATGTAGCAAAAAGGGCTTACTTAAATGTATAAAGTTATCGGTGCTTAAGGTCTTCCTGGGAAATAAGTTGAGGGACCTTCGTGTGTTTTCACATCAATGTTAGCAGTGGTGTTCGCAGGTAAATTTAGCTGGATGCAATTGAATGTGAAGTTGGCCATCCAACAAGCAACATCTTGGATTTATTAGGTTTTCCTGTTAGGCAACCACTGAAGTCCTGTCACTACTCCAGCAAAGATCCTAGCTTCGACTAAATAGCGAGGTAACGTCAGTGGCCGCAATAGTGTGCTCTTAATCCGCATTCTACATTCCTCAACAGCTGCATTTTTAAAATGGTTATTTATCGTTTCAAAGACTTTCTTACAACATTATGACATGCATGTAATTGTGCAGTTTAACCTGTTGAGACATGTTTTTTCTAGTATGGAACCACACATCATCTTGATATAGATCTAGGCTTAGAGACGCTTGTGGCTACAATTATGCATTTGGACAATTGTTTTAAGTGGAATTGCACACCCGTCAGTTTATTGTGTTGATGTCCACTGCACAGAGGACGCTTGTGGACATGATAAATGTCACTTTTATACCCTGCTTTTACAGACTGCTCTTTGATAAACCTCAACCATGGGGGACGAAAGTGAATGGATGAAGCTGCCAGCAGATCAGAAGTGTGAACACAAGGTGATGTATTGTGGTTCTATCCCTGTAGTGGGTACCCACAAGAAATTATATTCAGTAGATACAATTCTGTGGTCTTTGTGGCATAAATATAATTGGGAGGTACTTAATGAAATAATAATTGCTTGAATGAACTTGCAGCTGGTGTGTTCACTGTTGTTTTTGCTACCTTGTAAATATGATACTGTTGTATATTTAATATTTGGTACTTACCTTTGAATGCTTCCTATTTGTGAAGTGATCTTGGGTGTCATGAGAGGTGCTTTTTAAATAAAATGCTAAAATCTATTGTTGTTCTTACCCCTTCTCTTGGTGTTGCAGGCTTGGAAAGCCAGACTTCATGGCTATGAAGAGGTGTTAAAACTCTTCCCCACAATATGTGATGAGAAGAGTCCAGAGTGGGGCAAATATCTTGGTCTAATAAAGAAATTTGTCACGGATTCAAATGCTGTGGCCCAACTCAAAGGATTGGAGGCAGCGTTGGCATATATTGAAAATGCATATGTGGCATCAAGGTTGGTTTTCATTCGTTTAGAATTGTCTCTTTATGTTTGGTGTGAGCTGTTGAATAGCCTGCATAACCATGTATTAAATGTAGAGTTTACACAATCTAGGATATCCATCTAAAGTCATGGAACAAAGAACAAAAAGGCTGAAGGGTCATGAAATCCACTAGATTCGTTGAAGGGGTTGAAGTCATGTTTTTGTTTTGCTCTGTGGGTTTAATGAAACCTCTGCAGCATAATGCAGTTTCCACTTGAATTGACACGTGGCATCAAAAGTTCTTTCAGTTGTCCGAAGCGCCTCTGTGTTTCAGCCTGTGAAGGCACATAGAGATGACGGATCATTGAAAAGTTTTGGGAAAGTTTTGGTGTGTCATTTGAAATGGATTGGGATTTTGTAATGGTACAGAGTGTAATGTCTGCCCATTGCTCTTAGGACTGCTGGTGAGGTGGTGTCTGGGGTGGTCAGCAAAGTCTTTAACCAGCCCAAGGTCCGAGCCAAAGAATTTGGCACTGAGATTTGCCTGATGTACATTGAGATTGAGAAGGCAGACGCTGTGCAGGAAGAGTTGCTGAAAGGTCTGGATAACAAGAACCCCAAAATCACACTGGCTTGTGTGGAGACGATAAGGAAAGCTCTCTGGTAAGGGACTATGGCAAATGGCATAAGTTTGCTTGTAAAACATCTAATCCTTAATCCTATAATATGTACTGTTATGGTAAAAATATAAAGCTTGGCCTTAATTGGTGTTTGTTAGAAACATGTGAAATTAATTTTCCCCAGAGCTATGCTGTCTCATGATGATATTACTTTTTTTTGTGCAGTGAATTTGGCCCAAAAATAATGACTCTTAAACCAGTTGTGAAAGTTCTGCCCAAACTCTTTGAGTCTCGGGAGAAGGCAGTTAGAGATGAAGCCAAACTCCTAGCCATAGAAGTGTTCAGATGGATCAGGGATGCAGTGCGGCCCACCCTCCAGAACATTAACGCTGTTCAGGTGAAAACACAACTTTTTCTTTGAATACAGATGAAATGGTAGACTGCTGTGTGCATTTCCTTCCAAATTTTTGCCTCTTGCCAAAAGTCTTTTTAAATTGGCTTGCGTGGTGTGCGTTTGAACACAGATTTTGTTCGCCCTCTGAATATGCATGTCTCCTTTTGTCTTTTTCTGTTGGACAACACACACCACACACACACACTTATGTCGTGTCAAACAGGGCATGGAAGGGTTGCTGACACAGTGGAGCAGCACTAACTCTGTCTTCCTTTATGCAGCAGAAAGTCTGTGTATGTTTTGCCTTAGGCGGCAGTCGGATATGCATATTTAATGTACACATGCTGATGAGCTGCACCCCCTCACAGCATGCAAAGTCTTCCCCACCACGTAATCTCTCTCAACTCTCTCTCTGGTCTGTCTCTCTCTCTCTCTGGTCTGTCTTAGCTAGCTGATATGAGCCATGATTAATTGATTAGTTCTCAGCTGGTTAATGTCTCGCTTCGGCCCACATGTGGTATGTGAGTGTGTGTGTTATGTGTCTGTCTGTCCCACCACCAGCTGAAGGAACTGGAGGAGGAGTGGGCTAAACTGCCGGCGTCGGTGCCCAAACAGAGCCGTTTCCTGCGCTCCCAGCAGGACCTGAAAGCCAAGCATGAGCAGCAGCAGCAGCTGAAGGCAGCCGGAGGAGGAGACGAGGCAGACGGTGAGCTCAGCACCAGAGCTTTAGCATTTACAAAGGCCCAGAGATTTCCGCTGCAACTTGGACTTGGAAGTTTGTATGAAAAGTCCTCAGTCTCAAATCTCTCATTGCAAGACTCGCATCAGAATTTTGGCTTCAGTTCTTGGGGTGCTATGTGTAGGTTAGATGCATTACGCAAGAATTTTAAGTTGATTTACTAGCTTCAAAGTCACTGTGATTTTTATCGCTTGTTGCCACTCAACCAAGTTTGCCTCTGCCTTGGCACCTTGCCAGAAACTGAAGCTGAGAGCAACTAATGCATGAGCCTTGTGTTAAATTGTGTTTATTACCTTGACAGCAAACATTATTCTTTGAAAATCATCCATCATTGGTTCCTACCCTTTGGCTTTTAAACAAATCCACATTTTCTGGCACAAACATAAGATGTTGGTGTTCCAAAATGATCAGCAACCTGCAGGGGTAAAACTGTAGTTAAAACTAAAAATAAATAATAAAATCCCTAAACTTTACCTTTACAACACCGAAAACCACAACAGAATGTAAGTAACTGTATTGATGCAATATAAAAAATTCATGGAAGTCCATCTATCGTCAGTCTGGCTGTATGCAGTGTGAGTGCAAAGCTGCATTCAAGAGAACTCTAAGCAGAAAGTATTTCATTAACATGCCACATGGCGGCTTCAATCCCCTTTTTTCCCCAGTGTCTTGGTTAATATTAAAATATGATTCATGCTGTGTATGTTAATATGACTTGCTTTGTAATTGTTCTGATTTGTGCGCATTTACCATTTCAGGCGGAGACACTGAAGATGACGCCCCTACGATAGACCCTTATGAGCACATGGAGGCTGTTGAGATCCTCTCTAAACTCCCTAAAGACTTCTATGACAAGATTGTAAGGGTTTCTTCTTTATCTAGTCTAATACAGTGTAATCGGACTTCTTGCTAATACTTGATAACTTGATGGCTTTCTTTTCTGCACCCATACTGCTTTTCTTGCACAAGTTTAATTTAAAACCTCTCTGGATGAGGCAGCATTGACTATTGTGCACCAGTCTGCCCTATGTGCTTTATTTATAATAGGCACTCTGGTCGGTTAGAGGCTTTATAAGTATGGCCACTGGTGTGTCTGGTTACATTCCTATTCATCATCCTGCTGTATGTGTGTTTATGTGTGCTTGTAGGAGGCCAAGAAATGGCAAGAGAGGAAGGAGGCCTTGGATGCATTGGAGGCTTTGGTCAAAAATCCCAAAATCGAGAGCGGAGATTTCGGGGAGTTGGTCAGAGCACTAAATAAGGTATGGGCCTACAATTTTAGCTTGGTTTGTTTGCAGCCGTAGAATTGGTTTCCATTGTCGGTTTCATTTTCTTTTTTTAACGTTTTCTTGTCATCAGGTCGTCGGAAAGGACACCAATGTCATGTTGGTGACACTAGCAGCCAAATGCATTGCTGGACTTGCCACAGGACTCAGGACAAAGTTTGGAAGTTATGCTGGTCATGTAGGTATCCCAGTTTTGTGTGTTTGTTTATATGTATTTCTGGCTAAAGCAACATACCCCATTGTTTGTGTGGTTTTCTAGGTGGTGCCCACTATCTTAGAAAAGTTCAAAGAGAAGAAGCCTCAGGTTGTTCAGGCACTGCAGGAAGCGATCGATGCTGCTTTCCTCTCGGTGAGTGCAGAGTACAACAGGGAGAGCATTTCTATTGACCCTGTGGAAGGAAATTGTTGAGTTGTGCATAATGGGTTATGTCGTGCAGACTTGTGGAATATTAGCACATACATCTGGGCATGGAAGTGAAAGCCGTTTTAACACCAACCGCATTACAAATAATATCACATTTACTACAATTGTTCAGTCGTCACAGTGTAATAAAACCAAATGGTCAGCTGTAGGCATTGTCTCGTTTACTAGACAAGAGAACCTTTAATGTTCAATGAAAGTAATTTCACAGGAGGAGTGTTGCATAATGTTCCGATTTCTTTCACAGACCACTCTTCAGAATCTAAGTGAAAGTGTTCTGGCTGTGATGGACAATAAAAACCCTTCCATCAAGCAGCAAGCTTCACTCTTCTTGGCCAGAAGTTTCCGCCGTTGCACCACAGTCACTTTGCCTAAAAGTCTACTGAAGTCGTTTTGTGCTGCTCTCCTTAAGGTATCCTCCTCACCAAGTGTTGTTCTGCTGTTTGTTCATTTGTGTGTCTTTAAAGATGCTGTAAGCGATACTGTTGCCAGACTTTATCACAGCAGGAAGCCACCCCCCTTCCCTGCAGTGCGTGCTGCACATGTTAAATAATTAGCTTGTTTCTTATAAATAATGTTGGGAGATTTGTTGCACGCAGAAGCTTTTTCACAAAGCAATATTTCTTCCAGTTGTAGTGTGTGCCAACCTAGCCTAGTGATAAAACCAGACCCCAGAGGGTCTGGACATTCGGTAGTGAGGTTCGATTTTTTTGCTTGAGGTGTTTAAGCTTAAAAAGATTGGCTCAGTCCCTGACTGATGGCTTGCCTTGGCTGATGGCGTTCTAGCTCTGCATTCACAACGCCCCCCTCTGTTTGCTAATTGGACAGGTTAAAATGCCCCCTGAGACCACAAACTCGGTGGGATCAAATCCAGATTAGCACCGTAGGGAGATGATGATCAAGCGGAAGTGCTGGGAAGGCATGTCCTGGCTAGTCGTAACCTGTTCTTTTAAAAAAAATTCTAGCATGCGATTCTATTATTCCCAGTACAGGATATTTCAGACTTCAAACTACATTACAATAGTATTATTGGTTGTGGGCTGTTTGGTTGAGCAGTGCAATCTGAACTCTTGGGGTGGGGCTATATAATGCAATGCAGGGCAAGATCAGATTTTCCTCTGCTGACATTTTACTGCATATTTTTTGTTTACTGTTTACTCTTTATTTACTGTTCTTTCCTCAAATGTTGATACATGTTTGTTATTTTCATGATAATACATCTCTTCTCGTAAAGCCCAAATATTCACCTATATTCAGCAAGCTGCATGATTAGGTGATTGGTAATCTATTCCCCTGCTACTTTCTCTTTTAGCAAGTGAATGACAGTGCACCTGAGGTTCGAGATGCTGCCTTTGAAGCTCTTGGAACAGCCATGAAGGTGGTGGGTGAACGAGCCATAAACCCCTTCCTGGTCGACCTCGACAAACTCAAAGCAGACAAAGTAAGTTAGGATAAACTCTTCCTGTTCTGTTCGCAAAGGAGAGATCTTTTGTCCGCATTTGACACCAGCCTGCCTAGTTCCAGCTTCCCTCGTTCTGCTCGGAACGGATGGCAAGCTGTGCATTGCTTTCACACAATCCACTTATAACATCCTCAAGGACCTGTTTAATTAAAAGCAGAATTGTCTGTTGTGATCCTCCCATGCTGTTACATGTATTATACTGCAAAGCTCCCCCCTGCTTGTTATTAATCCTGCAGATAAAGGAGAGTGCTGATAAAGTGGAGCTATCTGGAGGGAAGACAGGTGGTGGTGGTGGTGCAGCTACCGCTGCCCCAGCTGCTGTGAAAGAGAAGCCCCTGCCCAAAGCCCCTGCGGCCGCGCCCAAGAAGGCTCCAGCAGCTGGGGTGAGCGCTTTGGAGAACCACACCATTGTCACTTTTCTTAAGAAATCTCATAATCCAACATCAGCGACCGCTGAAGCTCTGCCTTTGTGTGTTTCCATCCTTTAGTCTGTACCAGCCAAGAAGGGAAAGCCAGCGGCAACAGGAGCAGCCAAGAAAAGTGTGTCCAAAAAAGCTGAGGCCAAAGAGACCGTGGAGACGGAACTGCCTGTGAGTGACCACTAGCCACACACGCCACTTTTGGCCAACTGTGCTATCCGACCTATGTGTGCTATTGATTTTTTGTTTGTTTCCTCCCCCACTTCTATTGGGGGCTGTGCTGATTGTGTGTGTGTGTGTGTGTGTGTGTGTGTGTGTGTGTGTGTGTGTGTGTGTGTGTGTGTGTGTTCGTTCTTTAGCTTGAAGTGTGTGAGGAAAAGGCTGCTGCTGTGCTTCCAGCGTCCTGTTTGCAGATGCTGGACAGCGCCAACTGGAAGGAGAGATTGGCCAGCATGGAGGAATTCCATAAGGTGACATTTTGTGTGTGTGTGGTGTTTGGGGGGCGGTTCAGGCATGCATGCTTGCAAAGACAGTGCAGTCCTCCATGTGTTTGGTAGCCAGGAGAACTCCCCTGGTTCCCTGGCGTTAAATGGGTCATCTCTCCTTTCCCCCTGCAGGCTGTGGAGTGCATGGAGCCCAGCGAGATGCCCTGCCAAGCTCTGGTCCGCATGCTGGCCAAGAAGCCCGGCTGGAAGGAAACTAACTTCCAGGTGACACTCAGAGCCACACTCTGGTCAGAAAAGTAGAGCTTCATTCCACATGGTTTGGTTGTATGGAGGGGGATGTATCTGTCACCCTGTCATGTGGTTAAATGCAGCTGTTTGGTTTCTGCTCTCCCTGTTTTGTCCATTCTCTGTCTTCATGCTGATGGCCTGTTGTGTATTGTCTGGCTGCAGGTGATGGGCCTGAAGCTGCAGGTGGTAGCTACAGTGGCCCAGAGGGGTTCGTTCTCCAAAACCTCCGCCCTGGCCGTGCTGGATGCACTGATCGATAAGATTGGCGACGTGAAGTGTGGCGCCAAGGCCAAAGAGGCACTGACTGGCATCGCAGAGGCCTGTTCACTATCATGGACCGCAGAGCAGGTACTCTAGCTTTTGCTGAACATTAGCGATACGTTAAACACAACTCACAAGCCCATGAATGTTTGGTTGTCTTATCTTGTAAGTCTTTTTAATGCCTCCGCCAAGGAGGTTATGTTTTCGCCGGCATTCTGTGTGTTTGTTTGTGTGCAAAATAGCTGCATGGATTTGGATGAAATTTTCACACAATGTGGGTATTAGGACAAGGAACAGATGGTTAAATTTTGGTGGTGATCCAGAGAACCATTTGAAATTTGTATTGCATCAGTGACCCTGTATTGCCTTGGCCGAGATCTGCTCTGTCTGAGTGCTTTTATAGTTTTCATATAGATTTTTTTATTTATTTTTTTTTTTTTCTCGCAGGTTGTCTCCATGGCCTTTATGCAGAAGAACCCCAAAAATCAGGCTGAGACCCTGAGCTGGTTGGCTAATGCCATTAAAGAGTTTGGATTTGCCGGGTGAGTTCTGACATGTGTCTGCTGTCGGTGCTCATTTCTCTTCCCATGAGTTCGATTGGATTTGAAATTCAAATGATCTCGCTCTGTTCCATCTCTCGCAGCATAAATGTGAAGTCCTTCATCAGTAATGTCAAGACGGCCCTGGGAGCTAGCAGTCCTGTGAGTCATGGTGGTCTCTGCCGTGTGTGCGCCCTACCATCCACCACCTTTTTATTTCAGTGGATTTATTTATCTATCTATCTACAAAACGCCCCTACCAAACCAGATGTTTTAACTTGTATACATTTATACACCTACCCCCCCCTCTTTGAAATAATAAAAAGACATTTTCAAAGAGGTTGTCTTTGAGGAAACATCATGTGAAATCTGTTTAGCTGTGTCTCTAGAGTGATGACTAAAGTAATGTGAACGATCTTTGACCCCTCAGGCTGTGAGAACTGCGGCGATATCACTCCTGGGTGTGATGTTCCTCTACATGGGGGCTGCTTTGAGGATGTTCTTTGAGGACGAGAAAGCGGCCTTGCTCTCTCAGATCGACTCAGAGTTTGAAAAGGTGATAATTTCGTGGTGTGCATAGTCGCATCAAATTCTGGGTTTCCTTGAAATGCTCCAATACATGTAATAATGGTCATTTAAATCTAGGCAACGGCAGCACTTAGTGTTTTGCCAGCCCTCCTCTGTTGTGCTGGGAATTGACTCACAGAGCTTTTGTCTGAAAGTCTTTTGTTCGTTTTTTTTTTTTTTTCCCAGATGAAGGGCCAGACAGCCCCTGCTCCCATCAGAGGCTTCTCTAAGAAGGCAGTTGGAGGAGATGCAGAGGGTGAGGGGGTGGAGGAACAGGAGGACCAGGAGGGAGGTGCAGGTGATGTGGTGGATCTCATCCCAAGGACTGATATTAGGTGAGTCCTCCTTGTGCAATTTGCTGTTTTAGAAATACAAGCTGCACCGTGTATAAACCACGGTATTTTGGTCAAATTTAAAAGCACAAAACCATGTATTAACAGCACCTGCATATTAAGCACAGCTTTTAACACATTACTTATAATAAAGCATGCATGTCCCTATGTAAAGCCATCCCCTATGTATTAACCTCATAGCTGAAGATATTTTTGCAAAATCTTTGTGTGACCTTGGTTAATAGTCTGGAAATTGAGATGGTTTGCACTTTCAGCACTGGCAAAATGGTAATATGCGAAACCCTTGTGTGCAGTGACAAGATCACTTCAGATATGGTGACAAAGATTGGAGACAAAAACTGGAAGGTCCGTAAGGAGGGACTTGACGAAGTTGCGGCGGTCATCTCTGAGGCCAAGTTCATCAAGCCCAACATCGGCGAGCTGCCTTTGGCTCTTAAAGGCAGACTGTCCGACTCCAACAAGATACTGGTACCAGATATAGCCGTGTTTTGATGTATTATCTGTAAAAGGGACAAATGGCTTCAGAAAATATTGGATTGCTTCAGACACGGGCATTTTTCTTTGCTGTAAGCCCTGTGATGGGCTAAGTTAAGTGAACAGCTTTTGTGAGAAGTTGAGCAATAAACAGTGTCCATGACCCTTTGTTTCAGGTCATGCAGAGTCTGTCTATCCTGCAGCAGATCGCCACAGCTATGGGTCCTGCTCTGAAGCAGCACGTCAAGAGTTTTGGCATCCCCATCATCACCGTGCTAGCAGACAGCAAGGTTGACACACACACACACACACACACACACACACACACACCCCCACAGAGAGAGCGAGATACCAAACAGTGTTTCATTTGGTATGCTGTGTGTTCTCTGACTGGTGTCAGATGTCAGAGCTCTGTATATTTATGGCCTGTGTTCCAGAATACAGTGCGAGCCTCTGCTTTGACCACCCTCAACGCTTGGGTTGAGCAGACGGGTTTGAAGGAGTGGCTGGAGGGCGAGGAGCTCGCCGAGGAGCTGAAGAAAGAGAATCCCTTCCTCCGACAAGAGGTTAGATAAATCCTCCCCCACTCCCCTCCGAGAATAAAACTTTAAATGCTAAACGCTACACATCACCGTGTTCTCTAATGCCGACCAGACGTGCTGGTGAATAAAGCCAGACTTGCTCTTGCAAGGCTGTGCGATTTACATTTACGTCTCCTGTTGATATGGCTCTCGTCATCCCTGAGTAGTTTCCAGGGCCACGATAGGGGATGTTATGGCGTAATTATTGCATTGTCACTCCTGTCGGAGCCTTAATGGTGGCCCATCGCGGCTGCATGTAAATTTAATAACCCGTGTCTGGCTGTTATGTTGACGCGCTCACCTCTTTGCCCTTGTGCTTTTATCGTAAGCGCAGCTTGGCGGGGGGGTTGTAACTCAGGGTGTGCTTGCCCCCTTCTTTTCCGCAGCTGTTGGGCTGGCTGGCGGAGAAACTGCCCACCCTGCGCTCGGCGCCCTCTGACCTGGCCCTGTGTGTGCCCCACCTCTACTCCTGCCTGGAGGACCGCAACGCCGACGTGCGCAAGAAGGCCCAGGAGGCCCTGCCCACCTTCATGATGCACCTGGGCTTTGACAAAATGAATAAAGCCACGGGCAAACTCAAGGTACTCCCTCTGCCTGTTAAACTGCCAGCCATTATATTGAGCTTGATGTCCTTAGTAGGGTAGTGCCACAATCAGGGTCAGTGCTTGACATCTTCCACAACATGCTGTATATCTCTGGGTTGCATGAGATTACTAATGTAGATTTATTGTACTAATGTAGTTTCTGTTCAACCACTTTGTCTTTCAACAAATATAGATTAAACAAATATTAAATCAATTTATAGATTTAAAATCAATTTATAAATTTATCAATTTATAGATTAAATCAAACAAAAAATTCTTTGATGTTTCAAGTTTAGGCCTCATGAAACGCAGCAGTTAACTGTGACTGTGAAACTGTTGGTTTCACTTTACCCTCAGTTGACTACTGTGTGAGCTTCTGGTCAAAACAAACCCATTCTGATTTACCCCTGCAGCCATCCTCCAAAGACCAGTTGGTGGGGATGCTGGAGAAGGCCAGAGCTCTCATGCCTGCGAAGCCTGCAGCTCCAGCCAAGTCGGCCCCAGCTAAATCTGCAGCTGTGCCTAAGCCTGCTTCAGGTATGCTCACAGTTGGAGGAATTGTCTGCTGATTGCCAACACATACATGCATTGTGTCAAAGCCTTTGAAATATTTTTTAAGGGTGACGATGGCCGTATATGGGGCAGGATGTAAAGTGTGTGTGTGTGTGTGTGTGTGTGTGTGTGTGTGTGTGTGTGTGTGTTCCGTTTCCCCATCACTAGTTTCCAGTAAGCCACAGCAGTCCCATGTTGAGCCTGAGGCCCCAGAGCCCAAGAAAGTAAAGTCTGGATCTGGAGACAAAACAAAGGTAAGGCTTTTCTCCCTGTCTACCCGCTGCATTTTGGTGTCCTCCTCAGAGTTGAAGTCATGCAGCATTGCAATGAACAGCTTGTATGCTGTGGAAGTAATCCCGATGAGAAGTAGCTAAGATCTTGATCTGACATGCTCTGCCCTAACCTTTTGACCCGCTCACTGCTTTACTCATGAACATGCGTGTTTTCTCTGCATAGAGACGATCGCAGGAGCTGAACAAGAGTGCAAGCAGCATGGATGGTAGTTTCAATGACAATAAAAACAGTTCTTGTGGAAAAGGCACTGTCAAACGAAAGGTAGCACAAGTCCATGAACACTTGGCT
Source organism: Tenualosa ilisha (assembly GCA_015244755.2). NCBI lineage: Eukaryota > Metazoa > Chordata > Actinopteri > Clupeiformes > Clupeidae > Tenualosa > Tenualosa ilisha. The sequence continues at coordinate 14,892,690 of PYXC01000629.1, forward strand.
CTGTAGGGCAATGGGGTCACGCTCTCATTTACATGCACAGAGGGTTGTGTCTGTCTGGCTTTCTGAGACTCAGTCGCTGTCTGCAACTCTCTTCACTTCACGTCAGGGTGAGCGCATTCTAACCTTTCACTGAGGCTTCGAAGGATTACCTAAGCAAGAAAATCCCCATCTCACAAATGCTATTTCCAAGATAGTGTCTATACACTGTAGATGTGCGAGTATAAAAATCTTGATTTATTTCTCAAGTTTCTTCAGCAGCCAGTCGCGGGTGCAAAGCTGAATATCAGTGGAACTGAAAGGTCACCCAAAGTGCCTGCTATTTAGATGGTGGATTGAAATGCTTCCGCAGCCAGTCAGTGTGTGCCGCTCAACACAAGCAATGAATTATTAATGACTGCTGTAAACTTTTAAGGCTATCACTGCTTCTTGCAGACACGTTTAAACTTTAAAGAAATGTTGCGTGTGTGTGTGTGTGTGTCTCCTCTCTACAGAATGCGGTTTATTTTTCCAAAGCCCTTGTGTATGGGCAGAGTCTTTGGTGATCAGTCACAGCGACGGTGTCGTTCATGTTTGTTTCTGTGTGCACTGGAATGCGCTGGTGCTGGGAGTCAAGTGGCACATTCTTTGTCTCCTGCCTCTCCTGTCAACACGGGTGACCTGTGTCATGCTTTTCTCGTTATCTCCCAGAATGCAGCTGGCAAGAAGTCCACAGGTAAGGCAGCTGCTGAGGAAGACAAATCAGGCCCTCTGTTCATCCTTGTGCCCAATGGCAAAGAGCAGCGGATTAAGGACGAGAAGGCTCTCAAGGCAAGTGGGACAATGACCAGACTAGGGGCAGGGTAAAGCACACTCTTGTCACACACATGGAGTAAGAGTGTGTGTGTGTTTTTTTCAGGTGCTGAAGTGGAACTTCCTCACTCCCCGGGATGAGTACATCGAACAGCTGAAGGTTCAGCTGACCCCCTGCGTGGCCAAGTGGCTACTGGAGGAGCTCTTTCATTCGGACTTCCAGCGGCACATCAAAGCCATTGGAGCCATGATCGAGGTACTCTGCACACAATCATGCCCACAGGGCTGCCTCACTCACAAAAGGCTCTTAAACGCCTTGAAATGTTGGCCTTCAAAATCATTTTGTCTGCTCCAGATGCTCCCCAAGTGTGTGGGTGTGTGGGGTTTTTTTGTTTTGTTTTGTTTTTTTTTCTCTGAAATAACACTTTCCCCTGTCATTGTTCAGTAACTGAAGTTTAGCTAAATGCATGTGTGTCTCTATCTCTCCACTGTAGCGTCTAGAGGCGGAGAAGGAGGCGACGGTCGGCTGTCTGGACCTGATTCTCAAGTGGTTCACACTCCGCTTCTTTGACACCAACACGAGTGTACTGATGAAGGCCCTGGAGTACCTCAAGCTCCTGTTCACGGCCCTCAGCAAGCAGGATCATCATCTCAGTGACCAGGAGGCCACTGCCTTCATCCCTTACCTTGTGCTTAAGGTAATCATCTTCTGCACTCTTCCATCACGCTCCTGTAGTGTGTGAATATCATGGGCTGTTAAATAATTGTGTAGCTGAGTCAGGTTTTGCCTTATTCATTATAGGCCAATAGATTGTGTAGAATGCATTTCTGGTTGGAAATGGGTTTCCAGTTCAGAGTGCAGTGATTCCTGAACTTTGTCTTTGCACTGAGCAGTTGGGTGACTGTAAATAATGAAACGGCAACGATCAATAGTTTATTATTTATAATTTTTTAAGTTGCCTATATTTATTTAAGTTGCCAGCCTCTTTGAATATTGCCTGGTTTCTGTATTTCACCTAAAGAGAAACCAGGGAGCCTTTTTATGAAAAACAATCAATGCCTTGTAAATGTATAAATGCATTAAAGAATTAAATGCATAAAATAATAAAGCTGTCCAGTTAAGCCAGTAGTTTTAGCCATAGTGGTCACTGCTGCTTCAGCTGCTTCTTCACTGCACTGGTGCTAATGCACTGCTACCCTTCCAACTCCCCTTGCTCCACATTCACCCCCATCTAACCCTCCCCTCCCCTCACCTGTAGATGGGAGAGTCCAAGGATGTGGTGCGCAAGGATGTGCGCGCCATCATGGGCATGCTGTGTAAGGTCTACCCCTCCAGCAAGATCTTTCCCTTCCTCATGGATGGCACCAAGTCAAAGAACTCCAAACAGAGGACAGGTGAATGGAAGCACAAGCAAATATGCACACACACAGCTCTGCATGGCCCTCAGCTAAGGCCTGTGTCCTAAAGCCACTGTCAGAAGTGTGTGGTGGGGTGGTTTTTTTGTGTGTGTGTGTGTTGTTACTTGTGTCCTGACCAACGGCTCCTGTGTGCAGAGTGCCTGGAGGAGCTGGGCTCCCTCATCTCCTCGTTTGGCATGAATGTTTGTGGCCAGGCGGGCAATAAGTCCCTAAAGGAGATCGCTGTCCACATCGGAGACCGCGATACGTCTGTGCGGAATGCCGCCTCAACACGGTGGTGATAGCCTACAACACCTGCGGAGAGCAGGTCTACAAACTCATCGGCAATGTGAGTAGCTGAATGCAGGAATGAGAATGAGCATGCATTCATGATTGGATTTTTTTTCTGTGTGTCTTTAATGTGTGAATTAATCAATGTTTTTGTCTGATTTCAGTCTCTAAAATTTAGAATTTTGGGGTTTAGTATTTAATATTTTGAATATTGGGTTTAACTCTAAGTGTTCGCAAACTTTTTGGTGTCAAAATAAAAAATTGCAGCATCTGTTTTTCTGTTGTGGAAAACTGGTTAAAAATTGTCGGGAAAATTGGCAATCAGTCGGGTAATAGTATAGTTAAAGTGGCCATAGGGAGCCTAGGTTACTTCTGCTCCATGGGAATCTTTTTTAACAGGCGTCAAAACAGCGTTAGGTTTTGTGTGAAGCCGCTTATCAGACTACACTCTTGTCTGAAACATTAAATGCTAACTAATGAGTACATGAGCGTGCTACATTCTATCTGCATTCTAGCTCACTAATTGACTGGTTATAGATAAATACATCATATCTGATTCATCATTCTTCACCTTTTCCTTAGTAACGAAGCCTGTAAGACCTTTTGCTCAAATACTTGGGCATTAAGAAGCTACATTAGTTTCAGTGGAGCCACCTGTTGTCAACAGCCCCTGTTGTCCTTGTATCTAAAATATTTATATACATCATATGTATAATTCAAAGCTCATGATGACCGCGACCAGAAAAATAATTATTTTCTGTCTGTTAACACATTCATATTTTCTGCCGGCGAAGGTCCAGGGACTGACCAGAAGGGGTGGAGACTTACGAAGGCTCCCTATTGGTTACGGTCCTCATCATGTTTGTCCTGTGTCTGTGCAGCTGTCGGAGAAAGACATGAGCATGCTGGAGGAGAGGATCAAGCGCTCCAGTAAAGCAGCCCCAGCTGCCAAGCCAGTAGTGGAGAAGGGCCGGAGGACCAGCATTCGCAAGCCAGTCCAAGAAGAGGTCCCCAAGCTCAGGTATATCACGCAGCCTGTCTAGGTCTGCTCCGCTCACCTCTGACCTCCTGACAACACATCAGTCCGTGATGGGGATGGGCATGGTGGCAATGATGGGAACAGTGATAAAAGGTATGGGATAACGATCTGCGAGACGGACATTATTGTGGAACTCCCAACAGAGTGATGAAAGCCGATGCTTACGGAGGGAGTTATTCCATGATAATGACCGCCTCGCGGAACATTGTCCCGCTTATTCCACAGCTACCTATTGAATACATCAGTAACATGACAACGAAGCATGTTTATCATTGCTGTCATAGTCATTTCTATAATTAAAATGGATAATGGCTTCCGAGAAAGAACGGTAGTATGTTAACTTGCAGATCAGCTGACTGGTTATGGCAACACTCTGTTTCACTTTCCAACAACAGCTGTCTGTTATACTTAGCAACGGTCCATTATCAAAAAATATCAGTCGTAGAAAGTTGGGAAGTCTCATTGAAGTGCATGCGTATTCTTTAGCATTATAAAAAGCTGTATATTAATAAATAACAATGTCGTCCAGTTTGCCCAGTGTGCCTGAGACTCAGCCTCCCCCCACGGCTCCAGGGGAGTTCCAGCTGGATCTTGCCCAGTTTGAGGATGACATGGGTGAAGTTGCTCTGCCCGACCTGGTCCAGCACAATCTTGACATGCTCCAGGAACCCTTGCAGGTCCCAGAGCCAAAGTAAGCCACCATTAAACCCCTCGTATTTCAGCACATAGTTGTTGATGCATATCCTTATTTCTATCCCTGCTGATGAAATGGCCCCTTTTGAAAAGCCTCATTTATGCTTAATGTTAGCAACTGATGCGGACACGGATGGAACTGCTTTTTGTTCTTTGCACCGGGTTTGTTTGTTTGTCCATTTACTTCTGACAAACCTGACAAACATGGATGACCTGGATCAACAGATGAAACTGTTGTATCCCTTTGCGTATGAAAAGAGAGCAGAAACTAGGCTTAAGTTGTTAATAACACACCTCCTATTTTGTGTCTAGGCTTCGCTCCTTCCCCACCCACTATGAGGATCCCCAGGGCAACACAGACTCCACTGTAAACTTTGTCATCACTCAAGTAGCCAGCGTGGACTTGAACACAAGCATCCAGGCACTCTCACAGGTAACTAGGCCACAAGGCACTCATTGGACCGCATTAAGTTGCATGTCAAAACACAGCATGTCCTGTAAGGAATGATTTGAATGATTTGTTTTTAGTTTAAATATATCAGGGGTTGTGTACAAACGACATCAGTCACAGAAAGAGAAGAGATGTTTTCTGCTAGAGTTAGCTACAAGTTCATTTTCAGCTGCAGAACCTGGGCAAGTAGGGGTCATAAAATGCTGTCAAAACTCTGACATTGTCACTTCTCATAGGTCTGTGTAATGGTTTGTTTTGTCGTGTGTGTGTGTGTGTGCAGCTGGACGAGGTCCTGCGTCGGGAGGGCAAGGCAGAGGTGATGGCCGGCCATGTTGACCAGTTCCTCATCGTGGTGCTCATGCAGCTGCGCCGGCTGTCCAGCCACATGGCGGACGAGCAGATGCCCCACGTCGACATCTTCCGCCTCTACAGCTGCATCCTCGGCACCATGCTCTCGGTGTGTGTGTGTGTGTGTGTGGTGTGTGTGTGTGTGTGTGTGTGTGCACGCGCACTGTATGCCACTGTATAGCCTCTGATTCAGTAATTTTTCTGGCTCTTGGACAGTTACATAGTTTTGCATTAGGCTTGCATCACCATAGGGGTCCTCTTCCTCCTCCTGGAAAGTTGTGTCTGTGTGCGTGTCTGTCTCTGTCTGTGTGTCTCTTTCTGTCTCTGTCTGTGTGTCTGTCTGTGTGTGTGTGCGCATGCGTGCACGCTCCTGCACAGTCTCCCCACCCACCCCCTCCCTTGAGGGTGCTGAACGCTGTGGTCTGTGCAGACAGGTCTTGCTGATTCATCCATCCTCCACCAAGGAGAAGGGAACCAAAGCCTTTTAGTGCAGAGCTTCATCCACTCATTATGGCCAATTACAGTCAGACAGCTGTACTTGCTGAATGTTTGAACTTTCATGGGAAGTTTACAGGACATTTCTTCACCTCATCCAAGACAGGGGAAAAGGTGTAAGTTTCCCCTTCATGACGAGTTGGACAAAATCAAATTCCTGAAGTGTTTTGCCATTTTATATTGATCAGTCATGATCCTGACCAGTCAGTCAATGCCATGCGCCTTTGTTGTTTTTGTGCGTGTGCATCTGGCTTGATGAAAATGACCTGTTCACTGGATGTTCTGCAGTGGTGGAACATTCCAGTCAGATTGCCACTGACGACATTGACAGGGGCCATCTGATCAGATACAGTTGCTATGGCACATAATGTGAAAAAGGCCAACTTTGAACAACTTTGAAAACAACCAGTGTGTCTGTGTCTGTATGTGTAGTTGGTGGCCGTGGAACCAGTGCGCGAAGCCTCTGCGGCTGTGCTAAAGGACCTGGCCCACGCGCTGATCTCGCTCACGCTTGACCCCCGGGTGAACAAGGGGGAGGACGGCACCCAGCTCCAACGCTCTGTGCACCTGCTGCTAGGCCATCTGCTGCAGAAGGCTGACCAGACCAGTATGCTCAGGTCTGCAAAGGCTCTTTCGTTTGTCTGTCTGCTGTAGTCACCGGGCAGCTTCACCATTAAGTAGCAACTGATTCAAACTGATTTCATTTTTAGTTGTAATTTGGTATGGAAGATGGTCATACATATTTTTTATTGTTTATTTATTTTTTTGTTTTCTCCAGTGGGTATTTATTTGTTTGTTTGTTTATTGTGTAGTGCACTGATTGCTGAACTTAAGGAAGTTCTTGAGACAAACTCTGGATCCACAGCCTTTGCCGATATGGTCATGAAGGTAGGGCATTTACAACAATATCACTGGCTCTGGTTTCTACTGTACAATACATGGATGCCTAGTTCTAGACTACAAGCTGTTCTTTTCAATCCAGGTTTTCATCGAAGGTTTCTTTTGTGTTTGGACATCTGTCCATGTGATTTTGATGTTCTTAAAGCCCTAATATGCTTTCTCCAGTGTCACTGGCGGCTCATTAAGTTCCTCCCTGAGAAGATTGACATGGTCAATCTGGACCGGATCCTCCTAGACATCCACAACGTCATGAAGGCCTTCCCCAAGAGCAAGCTTAGTCAGATGAAGAGTGATATGCCACAGAGGACCATTAAAACCCTACTGCACTCCCTATGTAGACTAGTGGGGCCAAAGGTGAAATCTGTAGTGTTTAGACAAGATATAATCATTGTGTTTAAGTTTTGAGCCGTTGTAATAAATGTAATACTTAATTCTTACTATGTTCTTACCTAATGCCTAATTCTTACTCTGCAGATTTTGAACCACTTGACCTTAATCGAGAACAAACAAGAATCTGAACTGGAGACCTATCTGAAGAAGGTGACTAATGACAAAGATGGGACTCATTCGGTTAGTAATTATTTTCCTCCCAAGACACAAAGACCATTTCATTACTTTGTAAATCCATCTTTAATCACTTTATGCAATGATCATTCGCACCATCTTTCATCCCAAAACCAGAAAAAGCCCAAATCAAATGAGGTCCTTGATGAGATCTTCAAGAAGATTGTTTCCACTGAGAATTCCAAAGAGGTAACTCTTCAGTCCTGTTGTGGTGCTTCTTTGAAGCAATTCTTAACCATGATGTTGAGCTTACTGTTACACAAAAACTAAATCGGTTTGTGCTCAGGGCCTAAATAAGCTGCTGCTTTACAAGAAGAAGTATCCAGACACAGACCTGAGTGGCCACCTGAAAAAACTGCCAGCCAACCTGCAGTCATTGGTGGAGCGCGGACTGAAGTCTCAGAACACCGACAAGGAAGCCAAGGCCCGGACTCACTGTCCCACATCAGGTAGAATCACACTTCAGTGCCCTTGTCTGCCATCTCTGCTTGTGCTGGGCACAAAGCTACACGTGGCTGTGTGATTATCTGATGGTGCTCAGCGCTGACTCGGTATCCGTGTGACAAATGAGCCTTTTTGTGATGGATTAGCTGAAAATAGGTTTAAGGAATGAACACGCCGTAGGCTACTGTTGACTATTCAATTCCTTAGACACTTTGTTCATATTGGTTTCAAAGTCATTCAAGTTCTTCAGCACTTCACTTTAAAATGATCTTGTTTTTGCCACCAAACAAAAAACTTCTTGCTAATCAGAAATATCTGGTTGTAACTGAAGGATTTTTGTTTATACTTCATCCTCCCTCAGGTCCTGCAACAGCTGGCTTATCCAAGCCTTTGCAAACCATGTCGAATCCCAGCTCCAGTACGGCATTGCAGACGCCCGCTTACTTCCGGCAAAGACTTCAGATACTGAAGCAGCGCTGGGGACAGGACAACACCACTCAAGTAGATGTGGTAGGTAATCCCTCTTTGAAACTGTCCGGGAGCACAGGATTATGGATGCCATGGGATACCTTTTTTTTTTTTTTTTTTTTTTTTTTTTTGGTACCATTTAACTGACCAAACCAGAGAGTTCAGATGAATGGAGATGATGTGTAGTTTTATTGAAGAATAATTTGGACCAAGTTTCCTCTTCCCCTCAGAGCACAGTTGTGTAATAACAACTTGGACATTTTAAAGATTGTGGTTTTAAACTGTTTAGCAGACTCGTAAGGGAAATCTGGGAAATGGGATATTTCCTCATGGAAATATGCTTTGAACAATACTGTATTTTTAGCATTTAGTGTCTAGTTCTGATCTTCTAAACTTTATTGAAGATTTAGATCTGAAGCCATTTAATTTGGTCCAGAACCTTTATTTTCTAACTGAGGCAGTCAGATTGTCCAGTATTTTTTATCTTCATTTACACGCATGCTCCCCTCCACCACTCAGAAGTCTCCTGAGGAGGAGAAGCCCCTGCTGACTGCTCTGCCCTCCAAGCCGGTGGTCAGCTCGTCCATGGAGTTGCTCCAGAACAAGCTGTCCCAGCTGCAGGAGGCCCGTGAGCAGAGCCGACGAGAGGCAGTCACTGGACCGCAGACCTCCAGTGCCCCCGCCGTCACCACCACCACTGCACCACCCAGAGGCCCCCCACCAAACCTCAGCGACCTCAAGATGAGACTGGAGAGGATAAAGGCCAATAAAATATGAATTCTTGTGTTGACACACACACACACTCTCCTCTCACTCACTCTCACTCTTCAACTGTCTCTCCTGTCTGTATTATATGTGTAATCTCTTCTTGTAGTCTGTCTTTTCTCCTCCTTGCTCGATCGCTACTGTGACTGATTTCAGAGTTGTTTTTTTGTTGTTTATTTGTTTTAACATTATTGTTGCAGTTTTAAATTAAAAAGTTATTTGGAAATATTTTGAAGCATCTTGTATGAAATTGAAATGCCTTACTGCAATTATTTTGTTGTTCCTGTATTGGAGCATACAGTTAAGATTTCCCTGCACTTTCTGAGCTTCTCTGTCTTTATCAGGAAAGCTGATAAACCATGAGTGACATTACATCTGACCCTTTAGATTGTTCTTGCCACTTCCTGGAAGTGGAAAAACCCTAAAAACTTCCATGTCAGTTTGACTTCTTTAAAAGTGGTGCTCACATCTTAAATCGCAATATTATATGTGATGTGTCCCAGTTGTGTTGCTTGTTGGTCCTGGCTGGAACCTTCTCATCTGGCCATTCTCACAGCTTGCATTCCTCCATTCATTGACATGGTATCTCAGTGTGACCAGTATTATTGCACTATAGTCTTTCACTTGCTTTCCATTTGAAGTTGTGGGCTCTAAGTGAAGCATTTACTTTAGTGAAATACATTCCTAACAAAATTTTCAGCAAAGTAAAATATGAAAATGTGAGGATTGTCTTCAGGGTGAATAGAATATTTGTGCTAGAAGGGGAAATCAAGTCTTAAGAGAGTACTTTATTTATTTATTTTACTTTTTTGTTACAGGCATATAGTTGTTTTTTTGTAACCCACCAAAATATTTTCTAACGGGTTTTTATCTAGTGTGTGAAAGTAGCCATGAGTTGAATGTCCGTCGAGACATTATCAGTATTCTGAAACCTGTTTCTCGGTGTCTCTGACTTGCCTGGTCAGGCCTTGAAAATTGGAACTCATGTTATTCAATGAAGTAAAAATAAATATTAATGAAGCTCACAGCTGACTGCAATCAGCTACAACCTGTCTGAAAGAAGTGTTTAGGCTTACCGTATATATTTTGCACAGTGAGGGGCATCTTTCAGTTAATACCAGCATCTTTACCGATATTATTGTCATTATTTTGTCCTGCAGAGGGCGTGTGTGTACAGTGTGCATAAAATGGGGTGTGACAAAATGCATGACGTTATCTGCTACATGAGTCGCTTTTCCGCCGAACCTACCCAGACGACCTTGTTCGATAGCATAGCAGGTAGTCATCTTACTGTCTCATTAAAGCTCATTGAGTCCTCATGCTTCAGTACAGACTTCTGGGATTTATCCTGCAACATGCATGTGTGCAATGTGGTGATGAACAACTTACTAAATGGACCACAGATCCAAGCATCTAGGCTCCACAATGGGAATTCTAAGTCCACCTTCTAAGTGCCTCAATCGGGCTCTTGAATCATTGAAAGTTTGTGAATTTAAAAAGAAAAGTCTACCTTGATGGTAAACAGAATTGTTACACGTTTCAACCGGAAAGTGAAGGCGTCATTACGGTAACAGTATACAAGTGTTTAGACAATCCTTTGTAATTAACCTTGATCTAGTGTCTCAAACATGAGTTTTTGAATTTAGGGCCTCGGTGAGTTATTAAATGTCCTTGAATTTGATAAGAAGGAATGGGGGATTTCTCCATAGACTCCCATGACCTGCATGCAGGAAATCAGATCGGGAAATGTGAGGCGTCGGTTAAAGTATAAATAGGCCTACTTGGGCTATTATATTTTACTCTTAGTGGTAGACCTGGGCTAATGCCACCTCAAGTGAGTATTCTGTTAGCTTGAAGCTCAGATGACCAAAATGTCCTTAAAACCACAGGCAGGAGGGTGGCACAAAACAAGTTGCACTCACACGAAACAGGACAAGAGTTGTGTTGAAAATAGCAGTGTGTTTTTTAAAAAATCATTATGTGGGAATATGCTAATAAAGATTAAATATGGCAAAACAATTTCAATCCAGTTGCTTCATCTAGGTTCCAGGCAAAAAGGATTACAGTGAGCCAACTCAATCCTCAGACCTCAACTCCACTGAAGACTCAGGGTTACACAGTTTAGATACAGTTTAAAAATGTAAGCAATGCTATTAGTATTAGTTTTTTAAAAAAACTTCCTGAATGTGTAATAATTACACTACATTTGAAATGTATACAATTGTTTGTGATATTTTTATATCTGCTATTGACCTTTTTTAAAGCACTATTGCTAAGGCTATTTTTTCCAAATACAACTGTTTTCTCTTTCTCCAAACAGCACAGATGGTAGTAAATTGTTGTGATGTGATTCTTAAAGGAGAACAGTTTTATAAGGTCACCAAGTTCTGTCTGTAGGAAAAAGAACCAGAATATTGATACAACATAGACCAAATAGCAAACCAATAACTAATGTTAACTGAATGGGGCATAGCGAAATGAAACTGAAAGTGAGTTGCTGTGCCCCATTCAGCTAGTATTAGCCGTCAATTCGCTGTTTAGTGTAGGTCGTATACAATTTTTTAGTTCTTTTTCCTACCAACGGCACTCGGTGACCCTGAACAACAGGGGTATGGATTTATTTATATTTATTCACTCATGGATTTCTCCTTTAAGACCAGGGCTTTGTTGTAGTGCACTGAAGCTTATTCACACCTGTGGTCCTGGCATGTGTGTGTCTGAGGGAATACTTGATCTTCTTCAAGATTCAGCTGAGGTATTTTTTCTGCACAAAACTTATAAGAGCCTTAATGGCCTCACTGCTGGTCAGTTTGCGGTCTTGGAACTTCAAGACTCTTTGATGAAAGATGTATATGCCTGACATGAAGCCATTCTTCTAAGAGAAATTCTGGTGATTTGAACATTCTTCATCAACACACAGTCCATGTATATAGTTTACAGCCACTTAATGTCATAACTTTCATCTTTAAAATCACAAAAATAATAATATTAATAATAATAACAATAATAATAATAACACAATGACTCAGCATTCCACGTCCAGAAAAAGACACTGGGGCGCACATACACACATTCACATCATTGATCATCAATGTGTTCTTAGACTGAAATCTCTGACATATGCAGTGCCTTAGTACTGTATGATGGGCCTTAATGGCTACATGGAGCTGCTGTGTTTTCCTAACACACAGCCTCGGTTCTGCTTACAAATGCCAGGCTCAGACTTTTAGTGTATTACATGGACGTACTGCTGCAGAATATGGTTATGTTATTTAACAGACACCAGAGTAGACTTAAAGGCTGCTAACTGCTAACTAAATAACCTGTTTGAATTCTTACAAATTTTATGTGTCATCAACCAAAAAAAATCAAAGGTTCAAAGAATCGGATCTGAAAATGCTTTCCCCAGATGCTGAGGTACAGGTGTGAATATAACCTTAGTTCTCTTGTCTCTTTCTCTCTCATCAAATGATAGAGCCCTGGTTGCCACAGATTAGCTGAGGAGTATTCTGCCTCTGGCACGCAGCACAAGCCCATCTGCCAAATGCTGAATAGCTTAAATCACACATTGGCTGATTTTGGAACTGCTGGTCAAGAATCCACTCCACGGTGACTTGGCCCTCTCATGTTTTTGTTTTGGGGCAGGGATTTCTCATTTAGCTGGGTTGTAAAGTCATTCATTTTGGTCTGGCATGACACTCACCATCATGACATTATTATTATTGTTGTTGTTGTTGTAAAATTTAGTTTAAAAAACTTTACTGCCACCTTAGTGTATTACCTGGTGTTGTCTCTTCTAATATAAGTCTGCAATGCTGCTGCTTTCTTCACCAGCCACTCCTTATTCCTATGTCAGAAAAGATTTAGAAGACATACCTCATCTGTCTGGCTGTCCATCCAGTGAAGAGACAAGCACTATTGTTAATTGAATTTCAAGCACATCCCATATCTTTACTCCCCATGTTCTGGTCAGCCTGTCAATAGACATAGGGACTTGCCCTGTGACAGTCAGCAGTCTCAGGGGATTTGTAGTGCACTGCTCAAATAAACAACACCGATCTGCCCTGACACTGTCCAAGGACTTTTCAAATCACCCCCAAATGTACAAGATAAAACTCCATATGGGCTCATTAATAAATGGCATCAGCTTAGACGAACAGACACAATCCTTTCCCTTAGGGAGATTGCTCTCATTCGGCAGAAAATGGAATTGTTGCACTTTGACGAGAGAAGAAAAACAACTCTAACTTCCTGAATTGTTTGTCCCATGCCGAAATTTACTAATTATTCGCTCAAAGAAAGAAGAAAGAAATTGGTCACCTTATGAAGAAAATGGTTGTTTTGTACAGCAAAACAAAAATGGTTGTTTTGCATTGGTGTATTTTCATTGCAGTTCATTGGCATTTTGATTTAAAAATAAGGAGTCAGGAGAATATTTTTCAGTGCTAGTAATTGTTGCGGGCATTTCCACTTTCTTGAAAGATCCACTCCACTTGTACTCAGACGTGCACATGCATATGCAAGTGCATTGATCCCCTCGAAGCAGATGCAGTCACACGTGTGTTGAAGAATGTTTGTGGAGGTCACCGAAAGCCATACATCACCAAAATACACAGACAGCCTTTTCCGAACCCTTCCAACTAAACCAAGGATGCCTTGTGACTATATTTGAAATCTCCTTCATCGATTCAGTAAAATCCTCTTCATTGATACTCCTCTGAAGAATGATATTAGGGCTAAAACTAGAAGTGAATCTTTCGAGGCCTTGGTATTACTGCTGTGACTGTGCCTCCTCTTCTGCTGTTACTGAAACAGTTACCGAGTCCTCAGCTCCAGACAGAAATAAATGCTTAGAAGTGTCAGATGATGGCTTGGTGTTTGTGAACCTCTTTCCGTTCCACTCAAGGCATCAGCCTTCTCACTCCCTCTTTCCCTGCCTGTCCCCCCATTCCTTTAGTATGGTGAGGTAACAGCTACAGAGGAATGCACATAGAGAGCATGTCGCAGTTCTGAAATTTCACAATATACATGTAAATGCATCAGGCCACTAAAAAAAGAAAACAAATTTAAATGTTAATGCCCTGTGCCTGCATCTCTGTGGCAGACATGCCTCTGAGTGAGTGTTTGTGGGTGCCTCTGACTTGTGTACAATGCATACTCCCATGTGGAGCCTGCAACGGTGAGGAGTGGAGGAGGTTACACAGCAAGAGAACACAAGCACTTTTAATTAGGAACATGTTTTTTAGCCTTTGGGTTGAAGTTGATGCAAATAGATACAAATGTTAGCCCCGCTCTGTTTTTTTTTTTTCTTTTTTTTTCTTTTTCTTTCTTTCTTTTTTTTTTTTCAGTGGCAGTCGCTGCTGTTGAACTGGAACATGTGAACTGCAGTATAGGGAAGAATTGCTTTTACTCTCAAAAAACAAACAAACAAACAAAAAAACATGTTTTGCAAGCATAGTTTAAAAGAACATAAGATAGGCAATACAGAGATAGTTTGTCTATATATATAGACATTGTAACGCCTGTTCTGAGATCGATATCATCAGTGATATCATTAACATTGTTTAGTTACAAATGCAATCCAAACAAAATGGACTGTAATGGTTCTATGTAGTTGTGCTCCTGTTCCATGCCATGTAGAGTTGCCTGTAAAGGTGTCTCGTTTAGTGATTTAGTAATGAATATCAAATAGCAATGCTTAAAGGGATCCCTGGCTAGAAAGACATGTGGTCTTGTAAGATTTGTGTTGACGTAATCTACATTAACGTGGTTTAAGAATGCACAAAATGTTTTCGTTTTTTATTAAAAGTTGTAAAAAAAAAAATTACATCACCTGGTTGGATCTAGCCTGGCCATGCCTTCCTAGTACTTCCATTTGATTATCATCTCCCTACAATACTGATCTGGATTCTTTCAGTGGATCACTGTCAAGGCAAGCTATCAGTCCGGGGCTGATCCAATCTTTTTAAACTCAAACACCTCAAGCAAGCAATCGAATCTCACTACTAAATGTCCAGACTCTCTGTACAAAACAAAAGTGTAAAACGAGGGTCTGGTTTTATTACCAGGCTAGGTTGGATCTAATCAAGGTCCAATCAAGGCGCAGCAATCAAGCTGACCACCAGACAACATCAGTATAAATCAGGTGATGTCACTTTTTACCCAGAAAGCATTGAGATGTAAATGTAATGACATCTTACAAGCTTTGTAAATGAAGGGATCTTCTAAACATTTGAACAAAAAAAATTTTTAAGTTAAAACATTTTTAAATCCTGTTGAATATAGCTGCTACCAGCATCAGTCTTATAATACCAACATGTCTGACTAACCAGGAATCCTTTTAAAACAAGAGTTTGAGCTTTGTGTTGCAGAAACGTTCCAGATTTGTCACAACTTTTCTGAGGTACGTACAAAAGCTCAAATGCTTTGGCACGAAATCCAGTGTTTTCACACTGTCTACTCTGAGAGTTGATAATTAAAACAGAAAACTTCTCTGTTGACATAGTGATGAGTACATGGTATTGTAAGTCATTTCAGTTAACTCAGTGCAAGTCAGCCTCCACATCATTACAGTTTATCACCTGGTGAAATGAAATAGTGTTTTCTGATTGGCTGACAGGGTGTCCATTATTCCCTGATAATAGGACACTTATGATGTAGATCTGGTAAAAAAAAGTTCATCATAATCATAATGATGAACTTTTTTCATAAGTAATCATCATAATTCCATATCAATGCTCTTTTAATGGTAACTATAACAACCATCGTAAATGACAGTTGAACTAGCTGTTCAATCAGCTGTTATCAAGCTCACCATGGTCAGTAATCAAAGAAAATAGTACAGCATCCAAACTGGATAGTTTCTTTTAAAACGGAAAGTATATTTCTTTTATGTTTTAAGCTCTTGCTTATTGTCCATACGCATGAGTTGCAACCGGGTGATAAGCGGGATAACAGCCTTCGAGGTGTCCCGATATAGGGGAATAATGGACTTCACATAGTCAACAGCACTACACCTTTGGCGTCGTACTGTTCTTCGCCCACACCTCGTCCATTATTCCCCTATACTGGGATACCTCGGTGGCGGTTATCCCTAACATATAGTTTCTTGTAGGATTTATAGCGAGACATATTTCACATGTAGTTTTCATGTTTTCAGAATTTCCTGCATATTCTAAAGCTACCTTGAGCAAAGCAGGGAGATGGTAGCATGAAAGACTAACTGGAAACATCAAAAATTCAACATCTCCTTAAATCTTTTAAACTGGGGTGACATCTGATATAAAAAGAATTCGACCTCTGAAATATAAATGGACTGATCTGTATATTTGGGCAAGGAATTCTGAGCAAGACTGTGTGTGTGTGTGTGTGTGTGTGTGTGCACACACTTCTTTTTTATTGAAACAGAGGGCTCTGATTTGAAGCTAAAGACTTGTGAAGACAGTCATCAATCACATCACACTAGCTTCTGCATGTTCGCTTGGTTGAATCTGTCCTGCTGCCTGAAGGGAAATGCACATGCAAACCATGTGCATCGCAATGCTGACACTTTGAAGTCTTTTATGAAAAATGTTATCATGAAACAGTACATTGCAGCTTAGTGTAATGCACCTGCAGCACTACATGCTGTATATTGCATACAAAAAAAGCATACTGAAGGTTATTATGAATTAGAAATCACCAGTGGAGTTAACACAACAGGCATTTCCATACGCTTTAAATTGAGAGTCACTGGCAGACTCAATGTTCCAGGAATACTTCTGAGGTGTCTCTCCTGCCCAGGACAATAGGATCATCTCCCTTCACTCTAACAAATGCAGATGCATGAGCAGTCACCTTTTCTCTCTCCAAGGCCTCAGTCACCCTGGATGCACTTTTAGACATTAGAGCACATATCCTCAAAACCTGATCAGGGATTGTGTGGTGGCCCTAACTTATTCCCGTAATCTCCGGAGTAAGGCTTTCTCCAGCTCTCTTGGTTTTGTGTATTTGATGTGAAATCATTGTGAATGTCATTGTGAATGTCACTGGTCTGCTGTCGAGGGGGTTGTCAGAGGCACACGATTCATTTGTCCACCTATTTTATGCTTGCTGGATCCATATGGCACCAAGGGAACACCATTATCTGTGAAGGGTGTTACGTTTTTGATTTATTCGGTGCCTCAGAAGAGATTGCACTGGCGAATTATGCTATCATTATTGGTAAGAGCTGACCCAATTCCCCCCCTTCCCCTCCTCACCACCCCTTACCTCTCTCTCTCTCTCTCTCTTTCTCTGTCTCACGAGCCTCTTGTTCTGATGGTTGTCTTCCAAATCAAAATGAAGCCAGGCAAGGCATGCAGGGTTTTATCTGTCTTTTCATCACAGGTTATTGAATAAGCCACTGATATAATAAACCGTCTGACAGCAGCAAGATCCACAGATGTTCAGGTCGTCGCTGAATTGATGCCAGGCAGGCTGGGTAGGGGGGCACATTGCCAGCCCATCTCTAAAATCAGTTTACCCGTTGACAAGCGTATGTATTCGAGTTGACTCAGTGTGCTGTGTACCCACTGTTGTGATATCACGGGAATTCTTTGTTTACTGTGTTAAATATACCGGGGAGAGTCTCACATGGCATATTTTAAGTGGCGGTGAGCTAAATATAGTTGCTGGAAAACTTTGCGCCTCTGCGCTCCAACAGTGTCAGTGTCTGACTGGTGCCTGGGAGCAATGAGACGTGTGAAAAGCAAACAGAAATTCATGGAGATGAGTTTTTGTTGCAGAACTGGGGCAGGTTGGGTGGCCTCCTCAGCTTTGACCATCTGGCCTCTCCAGCAGTCTATTACATGGTTAAAGGGATGGAAGGGGAAAAAAATGCAACAACCGTGGCTGATTTTCCACTGGTCATCACCCGATTCATCCATACGGGCCTCAGCGGTGGTGCTGGAAGCGGAGAGGGAGCTTAATGAGCCTCGGCCTGCTGGCTTGGACAAGCTTCACCTGAACCCGGTTCACTTCAGACAGAACGCTGTCCAAGGTGCTGAAGCCTCTTGCGGAGTGGACCTCTGAAAGGCCCCTGCCTTACCATTCTGCTAATGAACTAGGAGAGAGCTGTTCAAAGAATCGCTGCAAATAATATTCATGCTAGCACCCTGTGGCATCATGAGTTGGGCACCACTGCTCTTTTCTCTCAGCGTTCAGCAATCTTCATCTTTATCTTTTATGCATGTGGGAATGGCCCAAACATTGCATTGATTTTGCATGTGTTGCTCAGTTGTGATCTTTGCAAATGTATCCCTTTTATGTTCTGATTATTTTTCTACTGTGCAGTCAGACTTCATCCTTTGTCCTATCTGTTCACATTTCTGTCTCGATCTACTGTACATCTCATGGCAAACAGTTAAATGATACATCAAATATGTACAGTGAATTTCAAGATATAGTTCAACTACAAATGACACACACCAACGCTTGTCATTCCTCTGGTAGGAATACAGTTTAAACACACCGCGTTCTGTGACAGAGTGTAGAAAACCTTGGAAGAGTTTGACTGGCCTCCATCTGTTCAGCCTGCCTTCTTGCCATCATCGATCACAGTACCGAGAGACAGAGAGCTGTGTGGAGGATACAGGTTCAGTAACTTTGTTGTCTTGCAGGGCCATTCTTCCCTGACAGTGTCTCCTTTCACCCCCCGCCCTTTTTTACTACTCACATCACATCGCATTGAAAGACACATTCCTTACGCTGTCAGTCCCTGGTCAGCGCTACTGATTTCACAGTAAATAGCTGCTGTGATTTGGTTGTAAATCAGCGAGTTACTGTTTTTTTAACAGCAATAAATCCCCTGCAGGTTCAGGCACTGTTTTCAGTTTGCTTTATGTATGTGCTCCCTCAGCCAACTAAGATGCGTTTCCTCATTCCAGTTGCTTGAGGATGAAACTTAGTGAAAAGCAGCAGCTGACTTCTTGGAGAGCCACAATGAAATGCAGCCAGTGCTGTGCTGGAGTGGCCTCGAAGAAGAAGGCTATGTTAGCAGAATTATAATGTGCACACTCAGGCTTCCTTTAGGCTAAGTGCCTCTGCGCACACCCCCACCCACCCACCAGTCACCCTGCATCCCACCCCCCCCACCCCCATCCCCCCCACACCCCCTCTCCTCCCTCCGTTGCCTCATTAACCCCTCAATGAGGAGCTGGTGAGAGGGGATGGGCCAGTGCCATCCCCATCATATGCTTGGGTGGCCGGAAGGCTTCAGCCGCATGGCACTTTTCCACTGCCTGCATCGGAACATAGACTGCACAGCCATTCAGTTTACTTTGGCACATCAGCAACTTGTTAAAAGGTGCTCCAATTTTTTTTTTCTTTTTTTTTCCTCACATATTCTTTTCCATTCCAGTGGTCAGGGAATTAGGTCTCTCTCTCTCTCTCTCTCTCTCTATCCTCTTTCCCCTTCTCTCTCCCTGACTTTCCTGGTGAATCATCTACCTTATGTAGGAGGTTGTGTGATGAGGCATTCATCTTTTAATCGTTGTGCAGCTGCAGCAACCACACTCTTTTCAACATCTCCCTTACATATTCATCAATTCTGCTGATCTAGGGCCAGAGGATGAGCTCTCTTTGTGTTGACAAAAGTTTTGTCATGAACTCTCTGTGACCCATGTAAATTTGAGAAACACAATGGAAGTGGAGGCTTATATTCATTGGAACATCATGGAACGGTCAGTTGGTTCTGTACCAACTGTTCCATTTTGGCGAGAGATGGCTCTAACTACAGGGTCACATCAGTTTCCTTTGGGAGTAGAAAATATTGATGAATCCAAGAGCTGAAAAGCATACAGCTTGATTGCTGATAAGAACATATAATGAGTACCTGCTCTTTCTCTCAGTCTCTTCACACACACACACACACACACACATACACACACATACACTAACAAACACACACACACACTTACACACATCTTTTCTCTTTCTGACTACCACTGTATGTCATGTCGTTAAAGTTCTGTACAACTTTGACCGAATAGTGAACTGGCAGCTAACATTAACTGATCGGGGCACAGGAAAATGAAACAGAAAATAAGTTACTGTGCCCTGTTCAGTTATCTTTAGCACCTGGTTCACTGTTCACCCTCTGCTGTAGCAAAAATTTTTTTATTCTTTTTCAGACCGACAACACTTGCTGATCTCAAATAATAAGGCTATGGGTTGGAATACTCCAGAATTTCCCTTCAGGCTGTGTCTTTGTGAATGCACCTACATGATTTACACTTTAGTCATGGACGTTGGAGCCAGGATAAATGACAGCAACGGAGTTTTATGCATTTTTCTCCTCTCTTCTCTTCTGCAGTTGAATAATGAACAGAAGTATCTTGATGGCAGAACCTCAGGCAGAATACAAATGGTCATTTCGGGGTATGAGCTGTCTTGCAGAGATATAGTGGCGACATTTTTCACAAAACTTTGTCTCAGTCATGCATTGATTTTAGAGCATATCAAGGTTTAAACAAGCCATGGTCTGAGGAACCTCCAAGGGGAGAAATAGCCATTTGAGGAATTTTTAACATTAACCATCACGTAAGGTACTTTGTAAGGAATGGAGAAATATTCCCTGCAAAGAAAAAAGATATTCTATTAAATCATTTGTAAGGTATAAAAGAATTGAGCCAAAATAACACTTTATACAATGATATTTGAAAGTTTTAACAAAAATAAAATCATTTTACAAACATGTATAATCCTCCAAGGGAACCCAAACATTCATAACCACCAAGGCTTGTACACCCCTGCACAATTTAAACTTGCCTTTCCATAATTGCTTTCTCTGTGGTTTCCTGGCCATAAGTGCTCTAAATTAATTTCACTTGCCACAGTGCCTTTTTGTTTTTACCTGGTGCTTTTTGTAAGAGCTTGATGGGAAATGATTTTACATCCCAGGGCTTTTCTGCAGCCTTTTTCTTTTCTGTTCAAAGTCCTTCTGGGACTCTGGTGCACGCACAATCCAGTCAGGTCAACGTCATCTCCTACTGCCACTGCCAATGTGTGTGCATTGGTGATAATGCACAAGAATTGTGATATGAATGGATATGCGTTCTTGGATGGCTAACTGCTGACAGCTAGCCATCAATGAAAAGGGAGCATGGGCCATTGGAATGGACACAGACAGCCTCCTGACATCCTTATCTATTTTTACCACATTGGTAGATAGACAGCTGTCGTCGGATTGTTCTGGTGTACCAACTTTGATTGTATGCTAAAGTAGTCTCTTTCGTGGTGATGAGTTGCTCATGTATCATCAGATGTAATAGAATAGATTAGTTGAATTAGTGAATAATTGAAAAAACTGCAGAGACACAGGTAGTATATAAATAGATGCTCAAATAGCATATAAAAACACATGCACATCCTGTAGTTCCCATAGTTCTAAAGACTAGACAGATAAGGCAGATGTCATAGTGAGCAAGAGTATTATCTATACATAGAGAACAATGACGGTAATTGCACTTGATAAATTCTTCGATAGTGGGCATAGAATAGATGAATAAAGTATGCACGTTGTTCTCAATTGTTAAAATAAAATATATTAAACTTTAATTTATCAGAAATAAGCTTAAGTGCAATTTTACAAGCTCAATTAAAACTTTATATTTAGGCTGGGTATTGAGATACCCCCTGGCTAAATAGCACTGTTTTTGGCAACCACAATTGAACTACCATTGCTTTGTGTTTTATTTGACATCACATGTAGACTTTGCTCTAATTTGCCCATGTTTTAGTGCCTATTTCTAAGTTCAAAATTTTCATTTGAAGGAGGGCACAACCATGCCTCATGTTCATGATAGGTCTTTGGCCATGCACAACCTCTCCTAATTAATCAAAGCCAAGGCAAAAATGGTTTTCCATTTCACGTAACACTACACGAATTTCCCAAATAAAAGATACACCAATGATAAACCATAGGAAAGTGGTTTATACGTATTTAAAGAGTAAAACTATTAACCACTATGCCTATACATTAACTGCAGTTTATTAAACATTTCTTTAAAAAAAGCAGAATCAGATGCACTGAAAGAATATGTTGAGGAAAACATTTGCATTCCCTTGTATAGCCCTCTCCCATTACAGACTTCATAGAATGCATTAACCTTGGTTAATAGTCAGGAAATTACAGTCTTCCCCCAGATGCACTTGATAAATAGTACAAAGCAGTATTGTCCAGGATTACGGCTTGCTCTGTTTGTAGGGCCCAATCCGTTTGTTAGTCTGGTGTTGTATGTTTTCATTGAGTTTTAGCACCTGCCAGAGAGTTGCAAGTCAAACAAGTGGTGAGATATACTTCTTAAATCACATACTTTACATGTAAGCAATTTTCCACAACAGTCTTAATTTTCAGTAGTCATAGTTACATGCACCATGCCCTGACCAGATGTGCCCAGACCAGACGTTTCGTTCTCTGTCTCCCTGCTTGGATTATCTGGATTAGGTTTTTAAGCATATCCTTTGTTCTCCCTTTTCATATGTAAAAAGACACATTTATCCGTCTCAGACGTTGATCTGTTTTGTCTGTCCATAAGCTGGAAGTGAGCTGACAGAAATAAATAAATAAGAAAACATAATCAATGCAGAGAACAGGTGGTGGCCATCCATATCTGTAACCGTTTCTAACGTCGAGCATAAACAAGGCTGCAGACCTGCCTGTGTTGAATGTGCCATTACTGCTTGTCAGAATACATGCACTTGACAGCGTAGTCTGTTCCCATGTTTGACACCAACATAATGGCATGAGTCACACGGCTCTTTGAATACTGCAGGTGTTACTCTGCTGTGGCCAAAACACTTCCTTTCAGCTCACAGGGTGCCTACATGTCTTACAGAGAAATTTCCCTAGCCATTTAAGAGAGAGCAATTTCATCATAGCCCTTTGCTGGTCTCGTTTCCCATTACCTAGTCTCATAGAGCTGTGCTATGGATCTGAGCATTCTGTACCTTTCAAAAGCACTTATGTCAAAACAACTAATTACTTGAAGCTGCCCAAACCATTAATTGATGTTGCCCGTTCCTCAGCCCACCAACACATGTATCTGCACCACTGGCACTTTCATAATTGATTGCTTTAATTTTTGAGCATCCTCAAGTCTGTGCAAAAGTTTTCTTACTAAGATTTGCTAGCTTTCGGTCATCATTAGACCTTCAGGCTGGGTAAATTATTTTTTTTGCCAAGCTGTTCATTAGTACAGCACCTCGTTATAGATAGCTGAGTTTTTGTTTTTTTTTAATTTTGCTGCCTTTCATTTTTGGCTATTTACTAAAAGTGTGTGAGGGGTTTTTTGTGAATTACAGAAACAATAAACACACAGATTTCTTATTTCTTAAATGGAAGTTCTGTAACAATCATAACATCTAACCACAGTGTCATTTATACATCATCATAATATATCTGTGCCCTCAGAAGAGCAGATTAAGCGACACTACAAGTTCATCAGTTCAACAAAGTATAAAATTTAGAAAACTGTGGTTCACCAGCCAGATTTACATCCTAACCTGTCCACTGTTTTTTTTTTTTTAAATCATTGGCATGCAGATGACCCCAGTTTCACGAGAGTCCCTTTGCCTCTGTGATCAAAGACTCTCCATGAATGGCACATTTCTTTTCCCTCAGAGCTCTAACACAATTTTCTTACTTCCAGTGCTGAGACAAGTATAATCCTCTTCTTGACTTGTCTCCCTGGGACTTTCTACTGTCAGAGGTACATTCTTACAGCGTCCCTGCCCAATCCCAGGCCTTGCTAAATCCCTGCATTTCTGTCACCAATCTCTATGCTCATCTCTCGAGGCGACCATGTTCACTGATTTCCCCCTCTTTTATCTTGACACATCAATCCAGGGCTGACACTGCATAATCTCTGCCATCGTCATCCTCCCAGCTTCTCAGTCTGTATTCCTCTCTACAAGGTTTGGAAATTTTGCTGCTCCTGACTGGTGCTTCTCCATGATATCTATGTGGGTCAGTGGATTCTTGTAATTATAAATGAAATGAAGCACATTGGAGTCAGTCAGACAAAGTGGGTCTTGTTTTGGGAGGTTTTATTAGGAGGCTGCTTTGAAATATAACAGTGGAAAGAGTTTTTTCTTTTCTAAATCATATGTGCCACAATTCTAAATAATGTAATTTGTAAAATGTAGAGTGTGCGCATACATTCGGTTTCTACAACTCACCAGGATGGGATGTTTAATGTGCAACGCAGATGATGATGGGCTCTGGTGAGGAGCTGTGCCTGAAAAATAAGTTTGAAGGTTGAGAGGCCTCCCTTAAAAGCTGTATTGAGCAGCGATGATATATCAGTTCTCTCCTGATTTACTGTCAGTGCGCTGGATGTTGAGTGTGTGGGATCGATTAGATTTCACACCATGGAGCTCCACCCTCTGTTCTTCTGCCCCGCTATTATTTAAAGCCCGGTGCGCCCGGTGTCCTCGAAACACACACACCCCACATTCTTTACTTTACTTATTTATTTTATTCCCCCGCTTTTTCCTTGACAGCATGATTAAACTGTAGATCATTGAAATTAATCACTATAAATCATAATCCCTGTCACATGTTTGAGTTCCCTGGGCCTCCTCTTTTTTTCCTCATTTCCAGCAGAAGAATTTATGAAACGCTTCGCTTTCCTCTTCAGAGAAAATGTGGAGGATGCTGTTTTTAGAATAGGGTTACACTGGGGGGGATGTTGAATATGGATGGTCAAATTCAGGGTCCTGGCATATAAATATAACAACCCAGCGGGACTCTCATTTTCCTCCTGATCGCCTCGGAATTGGAAAGCGGTGGCAGGCAGGACAAAGGTGTTTAGTCTGGCTCGGGCGTAACAAACGACGTGCCGCCACGAGACGCGCAGCTCAGGTGAGGGGAGCTGGCCAGCGGTCCAGATGAATGCAAACCCGTAAGAACATTTCATTTACAATAAGCCTCTTATGTTGATTACTTTTTTCTCACTGTCACATCATGTCTTCTGGTGGCTCTGTGCTCTCCCTCTCTTTTTCTCTCTCTCTGTCCCTCTCTCTGTATCTCTTTCTCCACCCTACTTTCCTCTGTCTGTCTTTCTCCATCACAATCAGCTATGAGTGATGAAACCACATCAAGTCAAAACTAGCTGAGAGACTGTTGTTGTTGTTGTTTTTTTTTTTCAGTTATCCTCTGTGTATTATTCTGTTATTGTACGCATGAGTCATGGGAAACCCGCTGGGACAGCTCACCCCACACACAAACAGTGGCAATCCAGCCATTTTCACCCTCCAGCTCTCTCCTTCTCTCTCTCTCTCTCCTTCTCTATCGCTCCTTTAGATCATGCTTGTGTGGTATTCCTAAGTTAATTGTTTATCTTTCCCTTACTCTCTCTTTCTTCCTGTTTTTTCCCTCCTATCTCACTCATTCTCTCTCATCCAAGGGTCTAGAAGCATGCGTGTGGCTGTGTTAACAATATGAAGGGCAAGCTTAGCACTCCAACCCCAGCCTTTGCTCAGCTTTGCCCCTCACACACACACACACACACACACACACACACACACACACACACACACACACACACACACACAACCCTTCACCCCACACCACCCCACTCCACTGACTCTTCCTGGAAATCAGCCAGTTGGACCTCACACAGTTTCTGTCACAGTGACCACTATTTGTTTGCAAATGTAAATCATCTTGCTTGTTTGGGATGGGATCACTGACGTATTTGCTGTTTGCTTGTAAGATTGGAATAGTTATTTGATGTTTCGCCTTTTGTTTTTTCCGTACAATATTTGCTCACCAGACAGAGGCCTGTCAAATTTGCTGCTTGATCTGGGAAAATCCAGCCTGACCCCATGTGGTGTGTGTGTGTGTGTGTGGCCACTTTGGGAGATGCAGTAAGTACATATCCATACTGTGGGAGTGCTTCTCATCTCTCTCCAGACAAAACTCTGAGACACAAGCAGCACTTGTCCAAGCCTCAGCAAAAAAAACATAAGAAGACACATACGCACACACACACGCACACACACACACATACCGCTGCTAGCATGCATGCACACACACACAATTTAACAGCAAACAACACACACACACACACACACAAACACACAGATCCGCAGACACATATCTGCGCAACCCTAGAGGAACAGTTAGATTCTGTCTGAGCTTTGAGCCCCCTTGGTTTGTACATTACACATTGATCCAACAAATCAAATGAAAAGTCCACATCTGATCCCACCTCTGACCCCCTGACTCCACAGGGGAGGGGGGGGGAAATCCCATTTCATATTGAAGCGTTCACCGTGACCTCTGAACAAGGGCTGCAGATGCTGGCTTCTCATGGGCCATCAACACCAGCCTAGGTATTGACCTTTCCATCGCAGATGAGAGGTTAAGTTGAAGTGAGCTGATTGACTGGTAATTTATGGGTACCGCATCCACTTGGATTTCCATCATCTTCTGTGCAGTAAGAGGAATTCAATACAAGGCAGAACATGTGAGGACTAATGAATGTGTCATTTTCAAAGGCTCCTTGTTGTCGGCTCCACTTTATTAGTAATTCAAATGAAGTGTTGTAGTGCAGCATTCTGTTGTTCTTTTGCTGACCTTTTGAGCTAGATTATTAAAATGAATAGTCAGCGTTCCGCTTTATGTAAAAACAAAACAAACAACAACAACAAAAAAAAAATAAATAAAAAAAAAAAAAAAAAAAAAATATATATATATATATATATATTTTTTTTTTTTTTTTTTTTTTTTAAACAGTGTTGTATTGTAACTTTATGATTGTGGTGCGAAAAAACACAGTTTTCTCCACCTTTATGTAGAGATTGTTTCGTGTACATCCATGTCTATGTGGACAGGCCTTGGTCAGGTCATTTGTTCCTCCTATCATCATAAGCTTCAAGTTAGCTTTCACAGATCTAAGCTATCTGAAATTGTACAAGGTTATTCTTCTAAATTATTGATTAACTGTTGTAAATAATCATAATAGTGTGTTTCGTATATGTTCACCCATGGGGTACATAGATATCTCCACATGGGGTACAGCTGAACTAACAGCTTTGTGTGTAAGGTTATGCTGTTCTGCTGTTCATTTTGTTCACTTTTGATCTCTGTCTTAACTATCTCTAATATTTATTTCAAGAATTTTTTTCCTCCCAACATTTCAAAAGCATTTCAATTTTGTGTTTTATTTTCTCTGAGTTTCCTCATTAGCTAATTTAGTTCACTGAAGAATTCTCTAAACCCCATTTGGAGCAAGAACCCACTGCTTCCGCTGATGTTCATAAACAGGGAAAAAAAAAATTGGCATAAACAACAATAAAAAGCCAGCGTTCTGTTAGAAGTTAAAGTCCGCGCGGTTCCTCTGGTCTAGGCTCGGCAGGTATCTCCAAAGTATCCCACTTTGAGTTGAATCGCTTATTTGCCAGAACAGGGGAATAGTTAAAAGAGCCAGGCGGCACTGGTCTTCACCTACACCACTTCAAAGACCAGCCTGTGGAAGCTGTGATAGTATTCAGCATATGCTGGCATCCAAACGAACATCACAAACACAGCTATTATTATTTTTTCTACCTGGCCAAAAGGCATGGTGATCTGCTGTCCGTGCCAGAGCTTTTGCACGGACCTCATTTGTTGTGTCAGCACAGACCAGTGGAGACCTCACAGATGAGAGCCAAGCACGAGAACAAACAGAAGTGGCTGCGCTGTGTGTTTGTCACGATGACAAGATATTGGGTTTTTGCTTTGACATTTTAATACAGTGAGTATGCTTTAATTTCCCTGTTGTCAGGGCCTTGATGTTGGGCCACAATCATTGCCTGTGAGCAACCTTCGGCCAAGAGCTGACACCGCAGTGAACGGGAAGCTGCACAGCCCAATCATTTCTCTTCACTTGGGGGCAAATCAGGTAGGCTTCAAAGTAATGTGTTTGTATGGTAAATGAAAACAGCAAAACCTATGGAACTGAAGAGTGTGTGTGTGGTCCATGAGTGCTGTTCTCCTCCCTCCTGCATGGCTAATCATATACTCAACACAAGTTTTCCTCAGACTACCTGCTTGCTGTTTTCCTCAAGGACATTATTTAAGATACTGTATGCCATTTAATCTCAACATTTAACGCATCATGTTATCAGTAAAAACTGCTATTTTGTTTGTTGCATAAAGACTTGTAACCTTTAGGTGGAAATTATGAGCTTTGCTGAATCTCAGGCATAGCACTTTGATGGTTTGCAAGGCTCCACTATTTGGAAAAAGTCCACCTTATACCATATATCAAGTATTTGTACAGTATGGTAGAACTTACACATTTGAATGCAATTAGACAATTTTTGCAATACTTATTTTAAGCTACTAATATATTGCCAAGAAGGAAGTAAAGCACCACACAACTTGTGAGAAGAACTGGATAGTCTTGAGATGTCACTCATCAAATGAGTCAATGCCAGACCCTCACAATGTTTTGTTCTGGCTTTAGGAACAAGCACTTTAAACATCTCTGTGTATAGTTTGCAACTGAATTGTCTATGAACAATTCTTGTTTTTCCTCATTTCATTCCCTTTTGGCAAGATAGATGTCAGGTAATCATCAGTCTGCTTGCTGTATCTTCTGTCTTATTATTCTCATTATTAGTCTCATTATTCACCTGCAGGAACATAGTCTATTCCATTGCCCCCGTCCAAGTATAGCCAGGCAAGCGCCGCCTAGTGCTTCTGCTCAGTTTCTCATTTAGCTCCACCACTGGTCAGGGAGGTGTCTGTGGGCTTCGTAGGTTTCTCTGAGTTGTGCGGGCCAATCAGTGAACAGATGGAGAGCTGAAAGCAATGACGTTCAACTCAGACGGTGCGTTCCAACGTGTAACATACGCCAAACAGTAGCAATAGGTTGAAGAAGAAAGTATCTGCCCACCGTGGAGCAAACGTATGCCAATGGTTAGCTTTCAGATGCTTCGCACAACGTAAAAACAAACAAACATATATGTAACAAATATAAGAAAACAAAGTTTAGAATTTGGCTTTTGCATTTAGCATTTGGATGAATGTCTATGATAATTTCAGTGGAGGTTGACATAACACTTTCATTCAAGGAGTTGTTATTTGGACATAAAGGGGCTTAATGGAATAAAAATAAAACACAAAATTTAGCTCTTCATGGTGAGGTTGGAAGATAGATAGTGTAGCAGCCTCTTAAATATAAAAGAGCTACAATTTCATTGTAATAGGCCTTGATTGCCAAACTTCAGAACTGGAAAAAGATAGATGAACACCAATTTAAAATGTATTCAGTTTATCAGCATTACTATGGATGAGGTCTCCAATAAAGAGGAAAACTTCAGAATCGACCTTCTGTGAACCTCTGAGATGGCGTTCTTCCAGCGAGAATGTGAAACATTAGTTAAGCAGGAAACGTGCGAAGGATTAATCCCATCGATTAAAAGCTCATGATATTTATTCAGCTGTGTCACCAGTCTGATTGAAGCCCAAGGAATGCAGTGATTATATTCATCTCACACACTGCACCCCTTGCCCACCCTCACCGTGTGTGTGTGTGTGTGTGTGTGTGTGTGTGTGTGTGTGTGCGTGCTTGAGCCTCTGTGGTCCTTAGTTCAAGCTTTTAAGCATTTAGAATATTAAACATTAAAAGGTGTTAACAAAAGGGTGAACAAATTTGCACATTGATCAAGACATCAAGATCAAGTCCAAAGGCCATTACACCCTCCTCCATGACTCTTAACCTTCATTAACTCAAATGATCACAGCGACAGCAACACTGACTTTTAAAAAACAAAAGTTGATGAAGCATATAATTATGTATGTATATATATGGCCTGGCTGAGTAACCATTTTAGACTACGTGTAAGGAGTTGCATGAATATGGTCCGTCCCCCGCTTGGCTTCCCCTGATTGTGGCTGCTATATCCTTTCTTCCATTACTCACAGGGACCTCCAACTGAGCTCTCTCAGGGGGAATCAACTCTGATGCACCATATGCTTTTTCCCCACCTCATGTGTGTGTTTGTGGTGTGCAGATAAATACAGAGCCTGGTAAGGCCGGTTTGTGTTCCCACCGCACATTCGCACTGTGATGGCAGCGGCACTGCCATGGAGTTGAGGAAAGGGATTAAAAAGGCCCAGGGGGGTGGTGGTAGGGGCACGGAGATGAGTGGACTCCCTGCCTCAGTAAATGAAGCTCTCCCTCTGAACAGAAGGCTAAAAATACTTAGCGTGAGGACCAGGATTTTGTATTCGTTATGGAAACACACCAGCAAGATGTGCGGGAGTGCAATCACACCGAAAAAAGCTGCACCTCTGAGGGAATATTGTGCTGCAGAAGTGCGAGGAACGATTAGCACCTGTTTTCTGTCATGTTGGGGTGAACTGTCACTGAGGTGATTGACTGGCGCTGAATGAGAGAGCCATTTCGTGAAGACTGAAGAGGCAGACTCAATGGAAGCACATTTTCGATTACGATATGTTTCTCTCATTCAACATCTGTATAGCTTCAACATCTCATTTGTGCAAGCCACAAAGGCCACAAACCGCAGATTAGCTTACGCATGAAAAGCCAAATCTATATAGTGCAGATGAAATCCTAGTGATGGGAGTATACGGCAAAACTCATTTTCACTGCTCAATGAAGTGAGAGAACTGACAGCAAAGGCTCAATTTAGCTCACGTTGTGTTAAAGACCAATCAACAAGCTTTGAGGAATGCTTTCGGTGATGACAAAAGAAGGCCTTGCATTTAATCAGTAAGTAAGAAGTGTGCTAAAGCTTGAGCTCTGAGAGGAAATAAGGTATCCTACACTGAGGTTTAGTTGCAGTATTGCTGTCAAAAATAAAAATGCAAACACATCTTAATTTAATCTGAATTTAGAATTACAGTGAAACAACAGTGTCAGGAACTCCATTTACTTCTGGGATCTTATTTTCTGCTTCAGACTTTTCTCTATGTTTGTTTACATCACGTCCATCTTGACAGCCAACAGATTTCACAGGGAATGCAAACAGAAGGAAATCAAAAATCTGTGGTTGACAGTATGCAATTTAAGACTGCCAGGACCATTTACTGTAGTCAAATGCATAAAAACAGAGGCACCAAGATTACACCAATGTGTTGACGGTAATTATTACATTAAGGGGAAGCTGACTCTAAAAAGTAATTTATCAACCAGAAGTGTTCACCTTTCCATTTTGGGTGGTAAAAAAATAGGTTACTGTTCTATTTCCAGATTTTTTTTACCATTAGTGAAGTCTCATGTGGGTTATTCATGACATGAGGATGAATGGGGTATGCCAGTTACAGTATTTAGTTGGTTGCATATTATTCTGTCACCTGATACTGACTTTGTGACATTGTGATGCTGCCATGGTGAATGCACCTGTGGATTATAATTTGAATGTGTTGCATCTTTATTGGTCAGCTCAGTGTAACTCAGTGTAACCTGAGCTCAGCTCAGTGTAAACTGAGCTTTCATAATTCAAGCCAAGCCTTTTCAACCCAACTGCTCCTTTGCCAATTCAACCTTTTCCTGCCAAATTAGCAATTTGGCTGATTGTAATGGTCATTCTTTTCAACCCCATGCTGTTCTTCTTCAAATGAAGCTCAGGAAAAAATCTGGAGTCTAAAGCAGTGGAGGATAATAGTGGCAAAACAAAGGGGCATTGGAGATACAAAAATACTAGAGGGTTGACCTGAGCCAAGCTTAGATAACCTTGCAGGCAGTCAGAGCATGAAAGCGTGCAAAGCGCAGAAGCACCCTGTGCCCCCAAGGAGCCAAGGGGAATAAATCAAGTCGACACAGCGAGTGCACAGGCTTTGCACTGGCAGATCGCTAGGCATACGACCCGACCCTGTTTCAACGATGCTAACCTTGAGGAGAGCATCTCTTTCGTTTCAGTGAGCGATTCGGCCACGGCCTGTTCAACCTCTGCTAGGCTGACGCTCTGAAAACCTTAGAGAACTGAGAAGGTATTGGCAACTCGAAGAGAGGAAGGATGGGTGAGTGTGACTGATTGAATGTGGCAATATTTACCCACTGAGCAATGACCCTAGCATGTGCCCCCATCACTTGCCCAGTTTGTGTGCTGAACCTCCATTACCTTACCATGCCTGTAACCCTATGAGTGCCACCTCTGCGCAGAAAGGAGGGGGGTGACTTTCAAAGGGTGTGCGGGGGGGGGTTGTGTGTATGGTGGGGGGCGAGGATGGTAGTCGGAGAGAATCAAGGACGAGGGGCACGGGCGCGACGCCAGTGCCCTCTTCATGCATTAATCAACACCCAGGTGCAAAGAGAGGAGTGGCAGGTGGTCCGAGGGGACCCCGCGTCCAAGAAAACGGGGACAGGGCACTGTGCTCCAGAGCCCCAGGGATACAGTCGTCTTCCCTGGCACTGTAATCACCCGCCTACCTCAACTGCAGAAACTCTGGCAGACACACCCTTCACACACACACGCGCACACACACGCACACACAAACCCTTTGCTGTCCCCTTCCCCTGATCTTTGCACTTCTCCTCTCTTCTCTTCTCTCCTGTTAGTCTTCTCTTTTGGGAACAACCTAAATGTCAGTGTTTGTGTTCAGACGCTGCCGGTGGTAAGGGAGGAAGGGGCTGCTGGTTGGTGGAGGTGGTCGCTCCCCTGCTGACTTGACCCTTGTTTACCCATTCTTTTTTGCCTCGGTTGTCTCTGCTGCTGTCCCTGTTGTCCTTGTGATGAATATGGATATCTCACAAGAAGGAGTTGATCTACATTCCGCTTTCCCCAGGCAAGAGAATCACCCTCCACCACATTCCGGTTTTTAAGCACAAACACATTGTTAAAACACACACACACACACACACACACACACACACACACACAAACACACACACCTTTTTATCTTTTACATTTACATTTTTATTCTCAGCAGCTGATAGTTACCTAGTTGGATTGAGTTTGTTGCAGGAAGCAGTTGAGGCCCACTTTTAAAACTCTCCTCTGTTTTCTTTTCTCTACTTTGAATTGAAATCCGATCTAAGCAGTCATGGATGACTATACCATCATAATGCCAAGTGGATTTCCCCACGGTGGCAATTTGTTGTCGTGAAAATTCACTTTTGATTTGTTTAAACCGGCCTCATCAAGCTCGAGCCATGTGGTTGCCCCCAGCGCTCAGGCGATCACGCTTTGTTAACACCACATTTAATTGGTATTGATCTCTCCCTGTGCACGCTCTTCCTCGTCTCGTTTTTCTCCTCTCTCTTCATTTTCTCCACGCTAATTATCCTGTGATTACTGCTGCCTTGATGTCTCTGCGAGATGACCAGGGATCATTGTCACTGCCACAACGCCCCACAGGAGTGGCAGGACTGAGAAGAGTGTAAAGTTAACAAGCTGCACCTAAATTAACAAATAGCCATTACTTCATCTTGAGAAGTAATTAACACATTCACTTTGCATCTTGAGGCAGCGATGTTCAAGTAACCATGTTAACTGTGCTGATTGCATTTTCCATATCATATGCGGCAGAATAAGCACACACGACGAGACACGCTCTATGAAGCTGCAAAAGGTTATGCTATCTGTTGCTATTACTGGACAGTAGTAGTAGTACATCTTTTATTGTAAGATGTTCAGACTCGACTCAGGAAATAGGCGAACCTTAGATGAACTGTTCCGCCCGCCCCCTATGTGATTGACTGTTGACTTCCACACTAGCTTTGCTGTATGCTGTAGAGGGAAAACCAGGCAAAGCCGTGTGATATTTGTACACACCCCATTTAGGTTTAATCGCTCAGCGTTATCAGCGTGGATGGCTGTAAGTGACAGTAATATTTGGCTGATTGCCATGTTAGCAGTCCTTGCAAGCACATGACAAGAGGATGGTGGTGTCTTTGACACTTAACACCTCAAAGCTGTGAACTCTCTATACTGTCAGATGGTTGTGTCATCTGTAACGTCTCAGGTAGGTGAGTTTGTCACCTCTGAAACAGTAACAGTGGTGGAAACTATAAATGGGGTTCTAATATCATTTGTGCTCCACATATGACTATCTACTGAGCTGATTGCTTTGAAATCACATCGCAGATGGCCCTCTTGCCAGACTGTGAGACCAGTCACTGAGCAGCATCCTGTTGCCATCATGACTTACTCGGCCCAGAAACCTTCTTCTCTGTCAAAACATGTCAGCTTCCAGAGCACCCACTGTCACCCTTTATATTGCAACACCCCCCATCAGCAGACTCCCTCTGCACCTCTATGAGAGAGAAGAAGAAAGGCTCCATCGCTTTCAGTCCCCCCACAGTGGGGGAGGGCTACAGGAGATGGTTGGGCTCGGGATCCACAGGAGATGATCATAAGCAAAGAGACATGAAGATGGAAATGACTTTGGTGCGCACACCCCCATGCTGACACAGTCATTGAGCAGAGAGAGAGAGAGAGTGCTCTGTCCTCCATTTCCCCTCATCTGAGGAGCTAACATGCAGTTCCTCTGAATGTCCCAATCTCCCCACTCTCTCTGTCACCACTGCCGTGTTGTTCCCTCCCTGTTCCCATTCCACAAAGGACCCATCAAGCTGCTGGGAGACCAATATGGTTTCAATCTGGTTACGCAGTGTGAGGGGACCTCTTTCTGCCTGCCACATACCTTTAGACTCCATAGAAACGGACGGGTCCCCCCCCACCTGATTTCGTTTCCTTTTTTTTTTCTTTTTCCACTAAAAATGGTGAGGGGGCCAGATGAATGGATGAGATCGTCTCTCTGTATGCATTGAGCAGGGTGGAGAAAGCCCATCTCCCTGCCAGCTAGCCAGGAGAAAGAGAGTGAGGGGGATTGGGTAGGGGTGCGGCACACAATCAGCCCCCGTCACACCACAGACCCTGCTGGGCCACTGATAAAGCGGCAAAAGGTCATAAAATGTCAAACGACGTGTCGGGGAGCGACACTTCCTCCCGTCCAATCCGCATGCCTCCTTCAGTGACACCGCTGATAGTCCCTTTGTTCTCAGCCCCGAGGAGTCCTGGCATCAGTGAGATTGCACAGAATGGCCCCATAAGCAGTACTGCCCAAGTGGCTGTTGGTGGCATGCTTTTCTCCTTGACTGCGCATCCCCACACGGACCGGACATGTTGTTCACATTCTGACAAGAGAGAGACAGGTTGCATTTTTTATGTATGACATCGTGGCATTGTGTGACAGTGTGTGCAGGGGTAATCAGACGAGTTCTGACCGATGCGGAATGGCAGAAAAGATTCCCTCCCCCGTTTCCTTGCAATCCGTTTTAAAGTCCCAACAGCAATTTTGGTGTACCGCCTTGGGACCTACAAAGCAGATTTGAATGAGTGCAGTAAATTGCTGATGCAGTTCTTGGAATTCTGTCCAAGTATGTGCTGGACTCATTTGAATGTAATTTTTGGTTTAGCGGTTGTTAAAGGGGAAGGTTTTGAAAAGGCGATAATGTATAAATAAAATCAAAGATGAGCAGCCTTGTTTTCAACTCTTATAAATAATTGGAATATAAAATGGTTAGGGACTGTCTCTGCAGGTGCTCCATTTAAAGCACTTTCCTGACACCAAATGCACACGTTGTTGGCCCTGCCCATTTTTTTAATGGGAAGACTGTATGAGGAGTACTGCATTGTGTTTTTTTACTCCTGAAATCAAACAGAAACAAGAGCAGCCATGGAAAGGGGGAAGACCACACAAAGGTGTTTGGTTTGTCAGAGGGGACTGAGACAAATGAAGAGGATTGCGCTGGCCTAATACACTCTCTTTAAAAGTCTCCATGCGTCATTTGTGCAGTGCAGTGGAAAAAAAACACAAGTATGCTACATCACTACTCTTGGCAAGTGAGGTGTGAGTCACTCTTTTGTAAAAACATATCTTGTTCTTAAAAAAAAAAGCTTCAAGTTATTCCTCAAGTATTTTTAATAATGGATTTAATTATTCAAACACTGCCTGAACAAGTGAAAGCTTGGAAATTGAATGCAGTTATTACACTGGATACATATTTTGTATTGTATACATAATTTAAATTCAGCATTGGACTGCAACTGCTATGTGACCTCATCTGCCTCGGGTTAATTGACTCTCAGAATCCATTTCAAACGCTTGTCTGTACTTTTTGCTTTATTAGAATCAAGCAGTTTTTGACTCCACAGCGCTGCTGTTAGAGTAAGTTTCTCCACAGTTGCGTCTGACTAGCATGACATCTCTGCTCCCTGAGACTGCCACAGCAACGGAAGGAGAGTCACTGCTCAAATCAATTTCACCTTCTTTCATGTGTAGCTCTCCCTGATGTCACGTTGCATTGGCAATATTTACCCAACTGAACTTTTTGTTAAAAAAAGAAAAAAGTGAAGTGGATTGTGAGATGTGAAAAAAAGAAGATACTCAGTGCTTAAGAGAGTGGAGTGGAGTTAAAGTTTGATGGCGCAGAGTTAAGAGCCCTTAATGTGATCTGTGGAAAATAGCCACAGGGCAGAGAGCGAGGGGAAATATTACTGGTCTGTATTGATGCCTCCCTCTCATTATTTCATGTATAAACTTTAAAAGATTCACATTTCATTTCTCTCTCTCTCTCTGATGGGTCCATCATTTGAATCCAGCAGCAGCACCAGTGGTTGCTGTGCTTTGCGCTGTGCTGTGGTGCTGTGATGACCTTGGGGGTGCCAGTCTTTATTTTGCCACATTCATTGACAGTCGCGGCATTTTGTAAGAACTCTGCATGGCCTCCATCTGTTTCTCCAGGTGAGACGGTGGGGGTGGCGGTGGGGGACATGTTTTGGCCATTTGCACCTGAAGGTCAGCATGGGGCTGCGCAGTCGCTGGCTCCCCACAGACTTCCATTTGTGTGCGCCGCTCGATGGGGCTTTATTGCCACGGCTCATTGTCCCTCATCAAAACTGAGAGGATGTTATCAGGCGGTGGCAGGCTCGTTTTCCAGCGCGCTTGCACAATGCTTCATTATGTCTCACCCCTGTTATCCCCCTGCTGGGCCTGAATACTGTTCACTGTCTCATTACCCAATGAGCGGGATAGCATCTGACGAGGCCATATTTACTGTCCGCACTCGCCGCAAAGCAAACGCATTTGCATCAGGGCAATTTCTCTGTGCCATGTGTGGTTTCCTGAGAGTGGGAGATGGGGGGTTCACTGAATTTCACTCTTGTTTTTAGGTCTTGAAAATAGGATAGAGCAGTGGTTTTAGGGCTTTTGTTGTCTGGCTCTTTCTCTTGTTGAATATAATGGGTTAATGTGTATTTGTGAAAATGCGTTGTTTCCGAAATGTTTTCGCGGGCTGTATTTCTCTCTGCTTTCCCTCGAAATGTTAATGTTCGTGTTGTATTGTTATTTCATCAGGGCTGGTGTCTCTGGGGGGTGAGGGACAGTCCACAGTGAGTCGTGGGCGAGTCGTCAGAGAGGACTGGACAAGGCCACTGAGCACAGTGCTCAGCATTATTATTTGGCGCGGTCGGGGAAATGATCGCTTAAGGAAATGGCATAAAGCACATGAGGCTTTCAGCTCTGAGACTAAAATTTTGAGTTCATGGTTGAGTAGCCTGATGCTTTCTTTGCTCTCCTCCTTGATGCCTCATTTTAAAGACCTCTTGTTAAAACTGAGGGACCATAACTCAGAAGAGCTGAATTATATAAAATATGTCATTATTTTTATATACGTCTTTTTCCTTGTGTATTATTATCAAAGGCTACTATTACCAGTCATTTTCTGGTGCCTTATTGTTTGTCACGTTGTGTTCTGTTTATGACTGATATGGACATACAGTATATTGATGTTTATTCTTCAGTCCTTTCAGTCACCATTTTCCATTGACGTTATATGAATAAAATAGCATTTAAATGTCAGTCGTGAGTACTTCCAACCATAGCCCTGTTGTTTAAACTTGCGGTAGGAAAACAGTAAAATTTGATACAACACACACCGAATAGCTTATTACCATACGGTTGGGCTTACTGCCCTTACTTTTTACGCCCCTGCTTGCATAAAATGGTAGCAAAATAGGTCCAATTCTAAGTCTCCATAAGTCTCGAATTATGATTCCTTTCTCTTTCGTAATAAAGCATTTAACCCTTTGGCTCTACTGAAATCAAAACAAAAAAAACAACTTTTGATATGGAAAGGAAATAAATTATTTTGAATTCTACACAGCACTGAAATGGTTAGGCTCTCCTGCTCATATTGATATGCAGTATGCCATATTTGAGTTAAGAGATCATGAGATTATTCATTGAGATGAATGGGTATGAGATGGATGCAGAGCCATATTAATATTAGTATTTTAAAGCAAATTCTAAGCTGATTTTCTCGTTCATCCGTTCATCAGCAACTAGCGAATATCACAGTTGGAAAGATCAGGTCGTGGAGTTTCACGTGACATGGTGTGGTATCTGTATTACTCTGCGAGTAATCTTACAGGAGAGTGGGTGTGAATTCCGGAGGCAGCGCGGCCTCTCTTGTGCCCGACCTGTCATGTGCCCATGCCCCACAGTATGAGAAACGCTGGCTTATATATAGCTATATATATATGCATCACCATCATGATAAATATGAATTCACTGACCCACTAACCCAGGTAACTGGTAAGATACGAGCAGCAACTGTTTATTAAAAGGTTATAACTTAGTTTATTAAGTGGTCGTAAAGTAGGCCTATTTATTATACCCTAAGTGATATAGGTATATAATCAGTGCTGACAGTACAATAAACTTTGACAACTTTTTTCCCTACCACTTTTCAAACCTACGCCCTTGATCGAACAAACCATAGCGCCACAAACAATCCATGGTTCTTTAGCCATAAGGTGGCGAAGGAGATCATGTCCCTAGGGTTAATGTAGTCCAATAAGATTTATATCGCTGGGGAAATTAATTCAGATGTGTACAGTTAACAACCCTACAGCACAGCGGACAAAGATTTTATTGTTGTTAATATTATTATTATTATTATTATTTTACCAAGGCCCAAATCTACCAATTCAACTGATCTGATACCTCTCATCTCTTCAGCTTGGAACAGTAATTTAAACTGAAACATTTTTAACTGGTTTTAGGTATAACTGAGACTGTGTGTGCAATACTTTCAAACCTACAGATTATGACTTTTTTTTAAGTTAAACCTCACTATTGGGGTGTGACCTTCATCAATGTGAGCACAATGGTGTCCATTAAGGTGCTGTCATACCTTATTATGGAACACCATGGATCAATTAACCACACTAATGACATTTTCTATATGCAAGAGGGCGCAGCCAAAACACAAGTTAATTCAAATCTCAATCATATCCATCTTCATGAATATTTCACATTTAAAGCTAATGGTTAGAAAATCTTCAGAAATCTAACAATCTACAATCATTTCTAATTGACTATAGTGAATTAGGGAGAAACATACTGAGGTCAGCACTCATTTACTGAGATGAGCAGAAACAGAGTTGTTAGCCTCCACAAAGTTCACAGTAGAATTGCTTACTACGCACTATCTCTATGGTTAGGGAGAGACATAATCTTAGCCTGCCACTGGCTCTATTAAGCATGTCTGTTAGTTTAAATTAACAGAAAGCATACAAAACACAGATCCACCACACAGTCAGCCTATACCGACCCCAGGTTAAGCGCTGCCTAGACACTCTTAACACTGTGGCTTACATGCTTCACTAGAGGTTGTTTTGACTGTTGGTGGGAACAGCATCCTTCTTGTGTGTAGTCAACCACTCTGAGTTGTGCTGATTTTTGTAATTCGAGCCATGAAGCTCAGTTCGGCAGAGAGAGTGTGATGAGATCTCTGCACCCATCCTGAATCGTCAGCGGCTGTCACGTGTCTCCTGGGGCTCCGAGAGGCACGATTGTGCTGATGGGCTCAGAGTGTCCATCCCAGCAGCACAGGTGGCCGTGACACTGCTTATTACTGTGATTACACCCTGATAACATGATCGCCCCGGATTTGAGTTCGATCACTATGTAATGGAATGTGCTCTTTCTACTATCCCTTCCGACACTGAGTTAATGAGCTCTGAGTAGCCTTCGGGATCACAGCTGGCAACTTTCCCCTGCTGCTCTTCCCATTCTCTCCTTCCAAAACAGCCAAAATCTGCAGACATTTCTGTTAAATTGCAAGAGCACTAGAAAATGGGCATGAAACTAATTAAATTATAAAAAAGTATAAGAAACTACACAAATTCTATAAGAATTAAATTGCTCATCTGATGAGGATGGTAAGCCAAAGTTTTGTTGTCTAGGTAGGCTTAATGACCAAGGAGTAAATAGAATATTACCCTGGATGGACAGATAACTCATTTATAGGCTTAACATTCCTATCTCCTTCTGATATCTGAGCCAAGAGGTCACAACTCACACATGGCCGTAACGGATATCAGCTGAGTTACTAATTGCGTTGAGTCTAAGTAAGTATTTAACTATTTCATTTTCTGTCAGGTCAATATTGTGAAAAACATCTAGACTTTGTGGAAGGCAGCCAGTGTAATTCAGAACACAATTTTTTTCAGAATTAATTATGCAGAAATGGATTTTTCTACAGTCAATATGCACTTAAAGAGCTTAACAAGACTTAACAAAAGTGTACACTGTTGAGGAAAGTCAACAGTGTAATGGTTTACATGTTTTTATTGATACACTCAGTGCAATCCTATGGCAGGAACTAAAGTCCAATGCACGATAGTACATTCTGTTTAAAAATAGCTCTAAACAAGAGAGCATTCTACTATTACCTTATTCATCAGCATATTGAAATTTGAGAATCCAGTGCAGTCTCAGCAGATTGTTTTTCTCAAAATGACTGTTCTTTTGTTGTCATTGATTTGCAAGTATATGCGTCTGCATTTTTAGTTTTTCCTTTGTATACACTTGTGCATACTCTATAGAGGTGCATACAAGCATGTGTGGTAAGTTCTCTGGTGTGTGGGATATGCTGTGTGATGTGGTGTATCCTATGCTGTATGGTACTGGTATGAGTGTGTATTGTAGGTTGTGAGGCGCTCCATCCTGGATGTGTATGTGTGTGTGTGCGTGTGTGTATGATGGGCTTGGGGGGTGTTTGCTGAGGTGGTGTGTGTTTAGTATTCGTCCTTTTCTTCCATCGGTTCCACCACTCTGGCCACATTCCTGCATCATTCATGCGTCTGTGTATTGAGTCTGTATAATTAGGTCCTTCAGACCTGAAAGAGACCGGCACTTTCTAAACTCACAGGACGGAATGCTGAGACCTCCACTTTGCTAAATGGTCTCCACAAGACCACAAGTTGTCCTATTCATGAATGTTAAGGGACCTCAGCATCTCTCGGGAGAATGTGGGTCCAGTTGGTACGGTGTGTTCGGGCTTGGGAGAGTAATGGAAATTTACATCGCAGCAAGAGCATTAAGGCTGTGGGTCATGAATGCTCAGACACATTTAGAGGCCATGAAACACTCTGCTGAGTCGTCATCTGTGTCGGTGGGAGTCTGTGGTTGGTGTTTTCATCTAGCCCCACTCATATCAGGCTGCCATACTGTCATGAAGACACATGGAGGTCTGGACAATAAGGCGTGACAATGTCTAAATTCTAAATCTAAGGAAGACCTTAGTTTGAAAAGAAGCAAGTAAATAATTTATATGTGTGTAAAAACCTTGCAAATGCCACATTTGTTGCTATGTTTCCTATATTTACAAGGCTCTCCC
The DNA here is from genome assembly GCA_015244755.2 of Tenualosa ilisha. Lineage (NCBI taxonomy): Eukaryota > Metazoa > Chordata > Actinopteri > Clupeiformes > Clupeidae > Tenualosa > Tenualosa ilisha. The sequence goes on from PYXC01000629.1 coordinate 14,934,004, forward strand.
ATTGTATTTTTTAACTTCAAGCCGTGTGTTGCTGAATTTGAAAGATTGCTGTTTGCAGGTACCCATTTCATGGCATATACTACATAGATAATTCATTCAACCAAAAAATGGCAAGGATTAAGATGACAAAATGGTAGCCAAGCTACTGAACATATAATTCTCTTTAAACAAGTGTTCAGCATGCTTGGGCATGCAAGCATTTGAAGATACCAACTGATGTACTTTCTTGTTGCCAGGATTTGTGTAAATGTGAGAACACACAGTCATTGTAACAGTAGTTACTCATCTGACTTTTGTGGTTCAGTAATGTTCAAAAATGTTACAATAGAATATAGTACTGTTGCCTAGAGGACTGAATAGTGCCCTTTACCATCTACTTTCAACTCCCAAAAACCAATAACAAAAGATGTGAGCAGTAGGCTGTGTTTAACCGGATTTAGTATCTTTTTGTTACCATGCCTTTGTTGATTTTTGAATGCTTGGAAATGTCTTCTAGTTGAATGGCATTGTATCTGAACAATCAAGTAGAATGTACACTTGGATATATTTCATAGCGTTTTTTAGGCATCAGATGAAACTATTCATATTCGAATGTGTTTTCCAAGCACTGAATTAAAAGTAAAAGTTATAGCCATATAGCTTCTTGGACAAATGCTCTGGGAAAAGCAGTGACAACTGTTGTGAATGTTTTTTTCTTTAATATGTGATATTTTACAAAAAACAAATGATATCAATCTTTTAGTCATGAAAGTATACAACTAAAATATTTATTAATGGAGAAATGTACAGAAGAATCTTAACACGACACAGTCTCCAAGTCATGACACTTAACCCTGTAAGTACAATTAAGAACATGAAATGTGTTCAGAGCATTAACAATGTAAATGGACACATGTCGAACTGTCCATTGAAGTCTACTTAAATAATACACAAGCACATTGGGGATATGCAAGGTCAACATCTGTGTTGTTGAAGGGAGGTTTTGAGTGTGGCTCAACAAAAGTAGTTTCTGTATAATTGACCGACTTTGTTTAAATAACAGAAAGAATTTAACATTTGTACAATATACATTATATTTCAACTCTTGCATCTAATAAATGACCCAGCTCTTTTAAATATCTGATGGGAGGTGAAGACATTGCACAAGTTCCCTGCTGTTGTAGTGTGGCCATAGCTTTACACAATGAACAGTATCATGGATTAAGGCAATAATAAATAAACAAACTAAACAAAGTATCAGTGATGCCAATGCCAGTGATGTCAGTGATAAATAAAAACATACCTACCTATAGAATGTGGAGTGGACAAAATGATTCGCATAGTGTTTTATTTTCTTTACATAGACCCAGGCTTTACATCTTATTTACAAGGAGGGAAATCTCATCTAGGATAAGAACAAAGTCGCTCATTAAGAAAAAAAATCAATCCAAGGAAATATCAAAAGATGAGTTATCATACTCCACACTACTCCACCAGACTGTTATTCTGTAGGGACAGAGTCCTAAAAGACATGTTTTTGTTGTATCCAGCCCTGTATATGTACACTTGAGTAGAGCCCCCCTGAAGGATGTGGAGTAGGAGGCATTGTTTCCAACACTGGAATAGATTTCGGCTCTTTTATTTCAGTTAACATCTATTAGCAAAACAAAGAGTTCAATTGCTGTTTAAGCTTTAGGGCACAGATCATACACAAAGGGTTTAGGTATGCAAATGCTACACATTTTACAAATGCACGCAAACACACACACACACACACACACACACACACACACACACTCTTTCGCACATACACTTCACCATGGTCTCTTTCTCTATTTTTTTCTGTCTCTCCCATACAGATACATGCATTCAAACGCATTCATACATTCATACTGGCACTCAAGAACAAACTATGTGCATATACGCACAGTGGTGCAATTCTACCACAAATAGTTTCATGACAATATCAAAAACAGTTAAGACAACATTGCTTTGCTGCCATATAAAACACATTTTTTTTTTTTTTTTCCTCTTCACTTGCTGAAGGACAGCACACATGGAGTTAGCTCATCAGGTTAGTCATACACACAAGTGGGGATGGGAAGATAAAAAAAAAAGAATAACAGGGTCATTGTAACAGACTACGCAATCATATTAGCTGACAATGAAAAGGTTCATTTCCAAGGGCTATCAAGTGAGACTTCTCAAGATGCTAACATGAAGATGGAAGCCTGTCTGCCTGTCGCGAGTGAAGGCCACACACACACACACACACACACACACACACACACACACACACACACACACACACACCATACTGCGGTGTGGCTTTTCTCATGGCTTTTGTGTCAGTGTCGCGATTGCGGAATAAAGTGAATGGGTTTTTGAGAAGGCAGGAGGCAGTGTGCAACCCAGAGGTCACCCGCTTCTCCCTCCTAATAAGTCTGGCTGTACGCAAACAGGACTGACCTCTTGTGAACCGCTGGCATATGAAGGCCTGTGTCTGCATGATGCGCCCCTTAATTATGCTCTCTCTCTTTCTCTCTCTCTCTCTCTCTATCTCTCTGTCTCTTTCTCTCTCTTGGCTGCGCTGTCACCCTGTCATCAGTCAGGAACATGCTAATGCTCTCTGAAAATCAAGCGACCTTGTCTCTCTATTAAAAGTACGTCTGCATGGGAAATCCACAAGAGGACAAAAGCTCACTGGAAAGACAGGGTTCATCTGTTATTCTATGCGGGGTGCTCAGCGCCCACCATACCCTCTTTATCTGCAAACAAATGACATAAATGGTCCCGGACAATTTAGAAGGTAGGCTGTTTAACACTTTGGCGCTGATTGCAACTTGCTAAATATCCGAATCGACTGCTGGTCGTGTTCTTGCAGCTAAGCAGTAATTGCGAAACAATGGCAATGAGAACTTGGAAAAAGTGAAAAAAACAAAAACAAAAGAAAGGGACCTAATTGGATAATTGTGCCCATCTTGTGAGTTCATGGTCGAGCACTCGTGCCTTATTTCGTCTGGTGTTCTGGGAAGCTGAAGGGACAGTCTGTGACGGACACCAACACGCACACACACACAGGCACAGATGGAGGTGGGGTTAGATGATTGGGTGGAGGGGTTGGGGGGGATCGTACATAGCAAAACAGAAAGACACACACACACACACACACACACACACACACACAAACTCAGTGTGTGTGGGCTGCTGCCAGCTTTCCTCTGATAACGCAGTGCTCCACTCCTCCCTTCCCCTCCTGCTGTGGATGCCTGTGTGACAGTCCTTCTGATGTGTTCCATGCCAGGGACGAAAAAAAAGAAAAAAAAAAAAAAACAACAAAATAAATATATAAATAAAAGACTAAAAGATAAAGGTGGCTCTTGAGACAGGATGATCTCACTGGTCCATGGGCGGGAGGTATCACTCCGGTGTGCTGGCTAGTTGTTCTGGAGGCAGTCCAACTCCACCGAGCAGCAGATGCTCCCGTTCTACGCAGGCAGAGGACAGAGAACAAAGACTGTCATTCCAGGAAACAACACGCCCAGGGCATTTCACTTTCAATTGCCATGGGAACAATCAAATGTTATTAACCACACAAGCAAAGACAGTCACTAGAGCTGCAGTAGACTTTTACTTGGTAGAAAAAGCCTACCTGTTCTAAGATCAGCACCACATCCCTATACTGAAATGTTCATTATTAAAGCTTACATAATGGCAGAATAAACAGACATAAAGAATTCCAATTAATTCTGACTGCAACCCCATTTCCCAACTGATCCTACATGAACAGCGGTCTCTCTCTGGACAGCAAATAGTTTTAAGGCATTTAGCATTTGCTGTGCTTCACGGGTAAGTATTTTGTTAATTAAAGCATCAACTGTACAATATTTCTGCCAAGAGGGAGTGCTTCTTATGTGTAAATAAGCAATACAAGGGTTGGCTACTGAGACAGAGAGGGGCAATGAGAGAGGACAAATTGTAATCTTCGTCAGTCTGATGCTCCCCTGTTCAAAAGCTCCCATGCAAGCTTATTTGAAGGTCTTATTTACTTTAATGACCGTGAGCTTTCTGGGCTCTCTGAGCTTATCATCTGTGTGAGTGTGTGCTCTGCAGACTGTGCAGCTAAATGGGTGGTGACTGATGCGATGTGTATGGCAAAAAGACTCCACACTGTGTTTGACGCCCAGTGTGTTCTTTGTGTGATGGTGTGTCATGCAGACTCAGTGAGCTGGACGTGTAATGACCGATGTTGGTGATGAGAGGAGAGATGCAGGAGCCGCGGTGGCGATGGCGGCGGTGGCCTACCTTGCATTTGCATACGGTGCATGGCGCGTTGGGGGAGCGCCAGACGGCACCGCTCAGACGGGTGATGCCAGCGGGGTCCTGGCATGTCTGTCTGATGTCATACACCACATTATCAGCCAAGCAGGGGTCGGTGACACAGCGCGGGCAGCACTCCCCCTCTGACACCGCGGTGTACTCACAGGGCAGGACGGGGCAGGCCAGCGGCCAGCAGTCTACCTCGCCCTCCTGCAAAGAGAGCCACAGACATGCAGAGTTCAGAAAGAGAGAAAGAGAGAGAGACAGAGAGAGAGAGAGAGAGAGAGAGAGAGAGGGGTTCAGAGGCCTCACAAATCTTGAAAGTTTTCTGACTACAAAAGGCACAACCTGGAAGGATATCACAGGGATGTTGGGGGTGGGGGAAGGTAGAGGGAATGAAAGTATGTGGGAGGGAAAGCTCTGGACAAGGGTGAAAAGGAGAGACAGAGATTAAAGTGTGTGTGTGTGTGTGTGTGTTTTGGGGTGTGTGGTACTTTCAGCCGTTGACCCCTGTAAGGGTCTGGGATGAGCCGATAAGGACCTGAGGCAGAGAGAGACAGAGAAAGAGAGAGACAGAGAGACAGAGAGAGAAACAGCAAGAGAGAGAGAGTGAGAGAGAGACTATCCATGAGCGTGCTCAGCTTGGCCCGTATGAGTCAGTCACCTGCAGGCAGGAGCAATTAAAAGTGTTATTTTCCCCACGCTGGGGCCGGGCCGTGCTCGACGCCGCTCTTATTACCAAATTAATTGCAAAGCTGTCAGCACACCACGATTACCAGCCAGACCTGCCAGCCACACGGAACTCTGGGTAACAGGTCACTCCGCCGGCAAAGAAGACATCACGGCTCTGTCACAGGCAGCGATAAAAATAAGATTAAAAAGGCGCTTCGACTTCATCTGTGCTGAGCCGTGGCCACAATCTACATTCATCTTATTTACTCTCCCCTGCACCACCACTATCACCCAGACAAACTCCGATTTCCTCTGACAGCCCCTGTATTAAACTGTTATTCCTCTTATTATAGGGGGGGTTATGTTTCATAGTCTTGCACTTAATATGATGTGTTAATTTGCCTTTCGCTGTGCTTTTCGGGCAATAGTCAGTAGTATATCGTAGACTGCAATTGAAACATTTTTAGTCTTGACATTTTGTGTGAGTATGGAGTCACCTGCCAGCCTCCTAACGATGACACGGCCATTAGCGAAGCATGAAGCTCTTTCTCAACAAAGGTGTCATGGAGTGACTTCAAGCCGGTTTTAAAAGTCTTGCTTAAGTTCAGTGCTGTAATTCAACTTTGATGTGAATATATGGTTACATGTCACCCTCGTTAAATAGGGACAAGTCCTGTGGGGGTATCAGCTCTTAGCCTTGTGCTTTAGTATTGAGCTTCTAAACCCCGTACCATGGTGGACAACAGCAGCTGTGTTTTTAAGCTCAGGAAAACAAAGAGCGACATCTTCATAATTGAATTCTGAGCTGAACTTCAGCAGCATCCAATAACTGCAAGCCAAGGTCAGAGAGCCAAATGACTGGTCTGGCCCGACTAAAGTCTCCCGTGGATGGAACAGCGCCGTGGTGGTACGCTGAACTACAAAACCCAGAACAACCCTCATTTTCACAACAAACAGCCGCGCTTTCCCCACGAGTTTCTCAACAATTATTTATTTATTTCCCTCTTTTGGCCTGAGTCAGGAGACCTCGGCAACCCTGTGTTATTTCCTTCATGTGGCTTTGAAGGAAGACAAACAAGCTGAAATGAGGGATCACCCCACTATGCCTCTACTGGCATTTCCCCAAAACTCTGGAGGGGAACCACATGGCTTTGGTGGTGGTGGGGGAGTGGTGGTGGTGGTGTTGCTGCTTGGTAAGGGGTGAGGGGGTATTTAATTCCACTCTGGGCACCTTGTTCCCTGGCTGCTGCTGCAAAGATCGATTGGGGGAAAGAAAATGCCTTCTGATGGAACAAGTGGCCAAGCATGAGAGTAGAGTAGAGAGAGAAAGAGTGAGAGAGAGAGAGGGAGAGAGAGAGAGAGATGGAAAGAAGGAGGGGGGGCATCCTGGCGCTAACTGACCAGGCAGCGGCACTGCTGACAGCTGTAGATCCACAGGTCTCCGCTGCGGTAGAGTGTGTGGCCGCTCTGGTGGAGGCACTGGCTGCTCAGGCGACTGTCACACTCAGGGCAGCAGAAGAGGTCCACCTCTGGGTCCTCACAGTCACACTCCTTCCGCCGACAGAAGACACGGCCGTCCTGTACACACATAAACACACACACACGCACATACACAGCACACACACATACAGGGAAGGTAACAGTTCAGGAAAAGTCAAAATATGGAAAAATACAAAAAAAATATATAAAAAATATACATATATTTCTGTTCACACACACATGCGCGCACATACACATACACACACACACACACGTACTTTGATACATTGACACACACATACTCTCTCTCTCTCTCTCTCTCAGTCTGACACACACACACAAACACATTTGTTTCTGTTCTTGTTCTGCTTTGCTTTAAAATATGCTGAAACACAGGACCTCTGGGGATTCCCACTAGTCACCTAATTCCAGTGAAGTTGTCTGCATGGAAAACGGAAAAGCGAGGTGCCAAATCTGACCCGGCTTGCTACCACATTCTGTCTCTCCTCCTCTTAGCTCTTCCTCACTGGAACAAGAGCAACTACCAGGCAGCTGCTCCCATGCAGTCAGGCCTGACAACAGCAAAGTGCAGACATAATCTATGCAGTGATGAAACTCCTGAAAAGCTCAGAGCTACATTTCAGTGCCAACACCACTGTCTGAAAATATACATTATCGAAGTAACACTGCCTGAAACTACATTTTAGCTCCACTGTCTGAAAATACACAGTATTGAAGTATCACTGCTTGAAAATACATTTTAGCCCCACTGCCTAAAAATACATCTCAGCCTCAATGTCTTAACACCACTGCATGAAAATATATTTAAGCACCACTGCCTGACTTTATTTCCTCTTAGCTGAGCCTTGCTGCTGATTTTCTCTCCTCATCATTAACTGCAAGGTCATTATTGAGAATACCGTGGCCTGCTCTCTGGCATTTTTTGGTCTACAAGCAGATAGTCGATTCTGGCCTAACCTTGCGGCACTGCACAGGGGCGAGGGCCTGCAATTAGTGAATTCTCAAGAGTGTGTGTGGGATGTGTGTGTGTGTGTGTGTGTGTGTGTGTGTGTTTGGGGGGGGGGGGGGGGTGCTTGGTTTTTGTCTTGCAGCAGGTTAAATGGGCGTGCACTGTCTGATCCAACTACTTCTCATTGTAGTGGGAGGACCCGCTGTCTGATTCAGTCTGAGGTTAATCTCGCTGCCAGGGGATAGGAGAAGGGAGAAAAAAAATATATATATATATGCAACGCTCAACACAAGACAACTCGAATCAATACTGCAGCCTTTTTGCTGCCATTGAAACATTTATGGCGTGGCGCGTGTGTTCGCCCATTTGTTTGTTCGCTCGCTTGCTCTGCTCTCTCACTGCTGTGTTGAGATGCCGGTGGAGGATGAGGAGAGACGGCTCTGGCTGCTCAGGTACGGTTGCGGTGGCTACCGCTGCCGCTGCTGCTGCCGGGGCTCAGCTCAGCTCAGCTCAGCACAGCTCAGCTATCGCTCTCTCCCCACAGAGAGCCAGCGGTGACTAACAGCCCACTGATCTTCACCAAAAGCCGCAGGGTTTGATGTCTGACAGAAGGAGCGGCACGGCATAAGAATCACCCACTTTCTCTGATTTTTTGTTACAAAGAAACTGTGTGTGTGTGTGTGTATGCCCATGTGCTCATCCAATATGCCTTTGTTGAAAGTAACTGAGTGTGTGTGTGTGCGTGTATGTGTGTGTGTGTGCGTGTGTGTGCTCATACAATGCGTCTTTGTTGAGTCTTTCTGAGTGTATGTGTGTGTGTGTTTCTGTGTGTGCACATGTTAATATATCTTTGTTGCGTTTTAGCGAGTGTGTGTATGCCCATGCATTCATGTCATTGTTGAGTGTTGAGTGTGTGTGTGTGTGTATATGAATTTGAGTGACTCTCACCTTTATTTGTGTGTGCTGTTCTTGTGTAGGGAATGGTGTGTGCCTGCATTTATGTAGGCTTTCATGTAGTGTTTATGTGTGTGTGTGGTGTGTGTGTGTGTGTGTGTGTGTGTGTGTGTGTGTGTCAGGTGTGTGCAATAGCAGATTCCCACTGTGAGTGTGATTGTGTGCAGAGGCAGAGGCCCTAACAAAAGATAACTCACATCTCCTCAGGCTACATGCATACAGAGGCTCCAACTGTCTCTACTGAGGAAGCACACAGGTGAACTCAACTGCACTCATACTAGTAGTGCTGACTGAACACATGCATGTACCACTCCCACATACACACACCCCCACACACACAAAGAGTGGGAGTAAGTTTCTCACAAAAAGATGACTCATTTGTACTTTGAGTGTGTTTGTGGGTGTGTGTTTGTGCATATACAAAATAGTAAATGTGTGCAGACCAATATTTGAGCAACTGTGCACATAATTATGTGCAAACCTATTTCTGTTCATAGTGCACATGAGGAAAAATAGGTAAGACATATGTGTGAGCATGTGTGTATGAGTATACCTTTGTGTGTGTGTGTGTGTGTACCTTGCAGGAGCAGATAGAGCAGCGGTCCTGGCTTAGGCTCCACTCTTCGCCATTGCGCTTGATTCCGTCCTCGTGGGGACAATCGCCGGTGCACTCTGGCCCGAAGGCGCATATGCAGTCATAGCCGCCCGGAAGGTTCACACACACTGAGTTGTTCCAGCAGGTGTGTGTCTGGGTGGCGCACTCATCCACGTCTGCAGTACAGACACACAGTCATTGGTCAGAGCAGCAGCCACGCAGCAGCCTTGATAGCTTCCTGTCTACTATTATCCACATGAGTTGGTGGATAAGACTTGTCACAACAGCACTGCGCTGTGTAGACATACAATACCAAGGCCAACTGCGTAGGTAACATCTTGAGTCAAACAACCTCTCATTCTGAATTCTTCACAATGGTATGAGCTGACCTGAGAACAGTGCAAGTATGTTTTTCTTTTCCCTATCCAAGGACACATATTGGAGAAAGCAGCTGAACTTTACAATGGAAGCCCTCACACCTCAGCATAGATCTCTGGGCTCTACAGTAGGCCAGCAATAGACCTTGTGTTTGAATGTTATTCAAATGAAACGCGTTTGTTTAATGCAGACAATAATAAGGATACAAAGAAAATTTGGGAATTAAATATGTTTGAATCTAGGCAGAGTTTAGATGATGATGATGATGATGATGATGATGATGATGATGAAGTTGAACCAAACTTGAAATTCCAGCTTCATTAGTTTGGCAGAGCTGGGCACTGCTAAAGTTCCCATCATATCATGACAAGGGCTCCCTCTCAAACACTGAGAAGCGAAACTGATTAAGAAATATGTGCATAAACACATCACTGTTATGTACTTAGCCCATTACATTTACATTTACATTTATGCATTTAGCAGACGCTTTTATCCAAAGCGACTTACAAAAGAGGACGTTCAAGCTACACGTTCAACATTCAAGCTACAACACAATGAAAGAAACTAACAAAGAGTGCATATTGCTAACATAAAAACTGCACTATTTTAAGTTAAAAATGCAATAGTGTAATAATAAAATGCAGTATAAAAGAGAAATTACGCATAAGATGTTAAGTGCATTCTCAAAATTTAAGCCAGGAGAGCTTGGAAGAGCTGGGTCTTCAAGAGTTTCTTGAAGGTGGAGAGGGTATCAGTTGATCTGGTAGCACTAAAAGTCATGTGCCTGAATTTAAAGGTAAACTTGTGGTAAAGGTGTAAAAACAAGCTCCCATGCGCTATGTCATGCTAGCTGAATATTAAAGAGAATGGGGTTCTCCAATCCCTTTATAAATCGCACACTTCTTCAACATTTGTTTAGAGTTAGTTGTATATTTAACCATTTTCTAACAGATTTATCTGGTTCTGATATACTAAATGTGACTCCTCTTGAAATACTCCCCCTGCCATTGCCACACATCCATAAATAACTTCTTGCATATTCACAACTCTTTTTTTCCCCTTAATGCTATGAATCTTCCAACGCTTTGACGGCTCTGACAAACTGTTCCTCTCTGCCTGTAGACTAGCCTGCAGCCTGTAGCACTCCTGCTGCTGATAAACAGTGACTTACACATTCCTGGGTCTACTTAATCTAACTAGTGTCTCCTGACTCTTGTGTGCCAGCATGAGGCCTGGCAGGGCCGTAGCCAAGATTTTTCAAATACTGAGGTCAAAAATGGGCAACAATGCTCACCCACTGGGAGAATGTAATCAGGTGAAAATTGTGCCATAACCTCACCCGTGAAGTATGAAACCCACAAACCTACCTTACTGTGTGTGTGTTTGAGTGTGTGTCAGGCCACTGGCAACCAGATGCAAAAAATTTCATTTTCACAAGTCACTCAATTGTAGATCATGATTTGAGTCTAAAATCTACTTGGCTGGTGCCAGTTCCCATTTGTGTGTTTTGATGTGTGCGCATGTGTATGTGTAGGCAGAGGGTCATTTCTTGAACATCACTCACTTGTGAAGGTTATCCCTGTTATCTCCCTGATCTCTAGAAAAAATACAGAGGACATGGCCTCTGTGTCCTTAGTGGTAGATACGGCCATGGGGTCTGGCCTACTGCAGTCATAGAGCCACCTCTTTGCTATCATTGGGAGACTACACACATATTGCCAAAGTATTGAAATGACCTTAAAGAACCTATTTGGGGGATAACAGTTTTCGTCTTCTTCTCATTCTCTCCTTTTCCCTCTTCTTCTTCATCCACTTTCTCCTCCTCCTCTTCTTCTGCTTCTTCTTCCTCCATCTTAACTTTTAATTGCTGTTCACATGCTAAGTACCATATTTATCTCCTAGGTGGAATGAAACTGCCCACTGTGACAAAGGTGGTCTAGTGGCTCTGTCTCTCTTTCTTCCTCTCTCTCTCTATCTATCCCTCTCTCTCTCTCTCTCTGGCTCTCAGCTGGTCCTCCAGCAACCCAGGCAACTAAATTCTAATTGGCCTTGGCATAAACCCTTCTCAGTAACTGAGAGGGGGTGGAAGAGAAAAAAAAAAAAAAAACTACCGACAAATTTATGTAAAATTGTGACAAGCTATTTGCATAAACTAAATGAAACTGCCGTCAGGGAGAGAGGCATAAGTTAACTCATTGCTGATTAATAGTTGCCCATTTCTGCACTGTGCTACTTGCTATGCCCCTGAGTTAGCCTGTTTTAACACACACACACACACACACACAGCAGGAGAGATACAGTAAGCAGTGAGAGGATATTCACACTTTTTTCTTTACATTCCTATCAACACAGCCATAAACACACTTTAACACATAGAGACATAGAGACACACAGAGAGACACAGACACACACTTGCTGGCTTGACACGCTCATGCAATATGTGTGTGTGTGACCATATATTCCAGAGACAGGTGCTAGTAATTCCTAGGCACTGGACAGTAATGTATTTCAGCATTTTGACTGTATTTCACTTTGCTCTTTAAGTGAGCCATATGGAGGGGTCACACACATCACAGGAGTGAGGGCGTACGCATAACAGTGTTGTGCATGTGTATGTGTGTGTGTATGTCTGTGTGTGTTTACTTCCTGATATCCTGATCTTAATGTACAATCTGCTCCAGAAATTCCCTTGCCCTAAAGCATATGGTAATATGATAAACCTCAACTGAAACACACACTCATGCGGCTGTCAGCAAAGATCACAATGCCACATGAATGACTGTTTCCCTATTACTCTCCACATGCACACCCACCAGCTCCTCACACACTCCTATCCACTCAATGTGATGTAAGAGGAGAGAAAGAAATGGGGCGTGGGAGGCAGGATGGTGCTACTACTCCATTTAAAGCAAACAAACAGGAGAGCTCTGTTCCTGATAACCTACCGATCCCTTGTGGCTCATCCCATGATCAGATTTTAGCCCAATGCAACATAATAGCAGAATTTTATTTGGTGCACAGACCCCCAAACCCCCCCCCCCCTCCCCTGCTCCACAACCACTGGAGTAAAAACAGCTTTCCAAACCACAGCCCCCCCCCCCTTTTTGCATGCATTCATTTCTGACCCCCAAAAGCAGACTTATTTAGCAGATTTATTTGAGCAGCTGAGGAGCTGAGCTGAGGATAATGAAAACAAAACCAGACTGCTAGGCCTGTGGCCTCTCTCTCTCTCTCCTCTCTCTCTCTACAAAGTCCACTTAGAGGCAGTTTGCCTGGCTCTCTCTGTCAGCAATGAAGTCCACTAACAGGCTAGTAATAGAGCCTTTTAATCCACCTACGCAGCAGCAGAGAGAGACCATTAACCAACATTACTATATGAGGATGCATTATGCATTTGCATTATGCATATTATGCAGAAGTAGTGGAGCAGTGGTGGACCTGGGTTCGATTGCCAAACCTCAACGTTCCTGTGTCGATTTTGGTAAAAGTGTCTGTTAAAAACCATAACTTTGACTTTATTTCATGCTACAGCGACGAACAACTAAAAACTAAACTAAAGAAACGAAACTAAGATGAGTAGTCCAGTGAGTATACACAAGCACAGTAAATGTCACTGATACAGGACTGAGACTGATCTAAATCAAACCTGCTTTGTCTGCATGCTTTGGCTAGTGCTATATGGTGCCATTATGGAATGTAAACATGGCCTGTGGATAACAAATATATTACTGTTATAAATCACAGTTGTATCCATGTTATATATAACAATAAGTGTCACAAGTTAGGCAGGAGATGCTGTTAGTGGCATGTAGTAAAATGCTACTGGTAGTTTTCAATTAAAGTGGAATCACACACACATTCACACAAAGCACTGCAAAACTAGCCACACAATACTCCTAAACATGGGCTTATTTTTAGATTATTCCATTTAATCTTAGCAAACAGATATTTTCTACATCCAGATAGTCAAATTCAACCTCTCACACAGATCAGTCAGGGATTAAAACAGGCAACTGAATGTAATCTTGGTAATGAGGACAACCAGCAGTGCCCAACAACCTGCAAAGGGCGTTTTTGCCCCCCAAGCAAAATAGGGCAAAATGAAGCAACACTGCGACAGGGGTTGTGGCACAGAATATGCTATGCTCGGGGTATTTTTTTCACACTCTCTTGGTTTCATCTCACGCATTGCTAATGAAATGCAGAGGAATATTAATATTTAATCACCTATTTAGGTCATTCACCATGCTCTCCAGAATGCGTGAAATCAACATGTGTGTTGTCAGTAACAGGCCTGGGTTGAATGAAGCATGTGAGGCATACTGATTCCTTTCTCATTCTCCCTCTCTCTCTCTCCCTCTCTCTCTCTGAATTTCTCTGCCTCTTGTGTTTTTGTACTCCTACACTCAACAGAGAACACTTATGTTAACACGTGTCAGATTAAAATACTCTACTAATTAAACGATGCTGAACTTTGCACTCTAATGGAAACAGGCGATTAAAATGTAACACTCCATTTCTACAACCGTTCTTCTTCCTGTTGTACACACACAGGCACACATCACATACAGACACGTATGCCCACCTCCACAGACAACACACACATCTGTGCAAAGGCTATGTTTGATCTCTCCTGAACAGGCTGGAAACATGTGCTCTGGCTGTTGGATCAGCAGCTGGTATTAGTTTAATATGAATGACTTACAGGGGGAGGAGGGAAGGGAGGATTTGGCTGTGACTGTGTGTGTGTCTGTCTGTGTGTGTGTGTGTGTGTGTGTGTGTGTGTTTATGTGTGTGTTTGTGTGTGTGTGTGTGTGTGTGTGTGTGTGTGTGTGTGTGTGTGTTTGTGTGCATAAGAGAGAGAGAGAGAGAGAGAGAGAGAGTGTGTGTGTGTGTGTGTGTGTGTGTGTAGAGAGAGAAAGATCCTCCAGCAGTGCTCTTAATTATCCCTCACCGACACAGGAGCTCCCATCCAGCAGGTAGGAGCCATTGTCATGGAAACCGCTCCTGCACTGACAGTGGTACCAGCCGGGGAGGTTGACGCAGCGGGAGTGGTTCTGACACTGGATGAGACCCTCGGCACACTCATCGATGTCTGGAAAACACAAACACGCGCACACACATACACACACACCCACCCAATCATTAATGACAGCCTTGTTTGCCCCTTCATGTGAGGATTTACATCACACTGTCTGGAAACAAACACAAAGGATTACAGTGACACACATGGCCCCAAAATGTGAATTTTCCTGACCACTACCACAACGATTTTTGACACAAATGTTCAAGGTAGTGACTAAAAGGCAATTACAACCCTCATTACACATTGGTGTCTAGGACACCTGCACACACACACACACACACACACACACACACACACACACACACACACACACACAGATACTTACACACATATACGAACACATGGGAAGCACAAACACACAGGTGCATGTACACACGTCTACTGTATAGTGTATACTGTATAGTGTATATGGGGAGACTTTCTCCTTTCTTCCGCTGCTGTAATAGCTGTCATAAATAATGCAGGGGACAGGCTGTGATCCATCCCACCTTCTGTTCATTACACATTCAAAGCCGCCCTGCCCCACACTGGTGCTTTCGCTTTGACCCGCTCTAACAAATGACCCTCACCAGGATGGCATCTATTACATACAGCAGAGATGTCTCTCCTGGCACAGCCCTGTGAGTCCTCTCTTAGATCCCCACATCAGCCAGAGAGCAGGAGAGGAAATGGGGGGAGAGGAGAGGAGAAGAAAGGAGAGGAGAGGAGAGGAGAAAGAAGTGGAGAAGAGAAGGATGGGAGAGGTGAGGAGGGGAGAGGACAAGAGGGAAGAGAAGGAGACTACAGAGGAGGGAAGGCTAGAGTGGAGAAAAGACAAGAGCATAGGAGAGGGGAGGAGAAAAAAGAGCATGACACTAGAGAAGAGGCTGAGGTAGAGGAAGAGGAAGAGGAGGGGATGAGAGGAAGGAGAAGGAAAAGAGGAGGAAGGGGCTCTGGAGTGGGTGACTGAAGCCACCTGTCCGTCCTCCTCTGCCTGTCACATCACATTCTCCACTGCCTGTCCTGCTGGGACGCAGGTCAATGCAACAGGTGCTGAGAGGGATGCACTTGTTTCAGATGGGATATGTGATCTTGCATTAACCTTGCTGTAACTTAATCCACAACACAAGAAGGCTTGTCAGCAGCAGGAGGGCCTCACTACCTCACTGATGTGAAGGAAAAAAAAACAACAAAAAAAACAATGGCATTTTCAAAGCTTTTAACTTCAAAGCTGACCACACCGCAACCCCTTCTTTTCCCTCCCTGAAAAAAAAGAAATCAGACTGCAGGCAATTTCAAAATCTCGTTTAAGTCAGAACTTGAGTTGTTGTTTGGGAAAGTTCTGGGATAGACAATGTGAGCAGGGAACAGTGTGTTATCAGCCATTTTGTAACTTAACAAAGCCTGCTTTTGTTGGCAAGGGGAGAAAAATCTATCTGTTTTCCCTCAATAAAGGGCACAGATGGCTATGTTAAATGGTATTAAAGTGACAACTTCAGGATTATTTTTTCCCCAAAAAAGAAACAACAACCATTGTTATTTTTTTTTTCTTTCTTTTGAGTGATGCACAGGGCGTAGATGTCAAAGTGATGGTTCAGTGGGGACGATTTCCAGCAGTCTCATAACTGTCTCAGTGCGGTGTCTGGACGGCAGGTTTTATGTATGTGTATGAGTGTGTGTGTGTGTGTATGTGTGCTGTAGGGAAAGAGTGTGGAACAGAGAGAGCAAAAACACATGCAGTTGTCCAGGGTGATTCAGGCTGCACCATGCATAAGTTGTGAGTCAACCTGCTACCGTATTAAAGAACAGAGTGCATGATCCATACTATTTCATACCTGGCACTTAACCAAAGAAAAGCATTGTGTGGGCCAGTTCTTACTCTTCCGCCTGCCCGCTTCAAGTATTTTGCCTGTCTTGGGATTGTCACAGTGGCTCGGGCTGCTTTCTTCGACAGCCCACTTTTCTTTCTGACACCACAGCAATTAAGCATGCGGGCTCCTGCACGCTCCTGCACTCTGTCAAAGCAATTAGCTTCACGTCCAAAAACTCTAATGGGAATAAACTGAAATTCCTTGACAAGAAAGCACCTCTCAGGCTGCATTTAAATTCTATTCTACAAAGAGTTGTTGTCAGTCCCGTGCACCGTATTTGTTTTGCATGGTGATTCTCCACCTGTGTGTCATTAAGGAGATGACAGCCTGTTTGCACAATGGCTTTGAGGTGTCTCCACTTACCCTCTGTGACTGAAAAATGGCAGTGCCTTTGTATTCCAAACCAGACCAAACACTTAATGGCAGCTATATTCTGCATGTCTGCCACCATCTGACCACAGTGCTTTATCTTTGCCTTTCCTCAGTGTGACACAGTGTCACAGTGTGAGGCAGCTAGCATGTTCTAGATCCAGCCTTTGTTCCATTCAGCTTCCACATGTAACAAGTTTCCATGTCACAGCTGCTGGCTGCTAATTGATACAAGTCTATCTATGGCAGTAGTTCCCAAACTTTTAACTTTTAAACGCATACCCCCGAGATGCTCTATGTCATACCGAGTTCCTGCACCACAGCTTGCTATAACAGTTAATCTTTTTGCATAAACAAAGTGTTAACCATATTACATATATAATAATGTAATGACATTTGTATTGGGGATGTGATGGAGATGTGAGAACCTATTCTATTCTAGAATTCTACCTATTCTATTCTACCCCCTAAAATAATCCAAGTACCCCCATGGGTATTTGTAACCCACTTTGACAACTACTGATCTATTTCACAGCTCTGATAAAACCTACGGGCATATAAGAATATATGTGCATGTATGCCTGCATGTGCTGTATGTATGTATTGTATGTAGGTATGTATGAGTGTGCGCTTGTATCCATATATAAAAAAAGATCTATCTTCTTTCTTAAATTACATTACAAATACTGGAGGTACAGGCTTTTTACTTGTAAGCTTCCTTGCTGAGAATCTTCACCATGACCTTGGCTCGGCAAGCACCCTGTTAGAAAGTGCGTTCTCAGAGCAGAGCGCCTCCCTCCATCCCCACCTCCAGCTCTCACTCGGCGCACTGCAGAGCCGAGACCGCAAGCTGTGCCAGCCTTCTGCTTTTGTCACCACACTAGGCCCACTGCCGCTCTATTTCTGTTCAATAGCAGCACTGAGTTTGAACATGCTGGGGCTGTGCTCTGTGCTCCTTTCCCCTGGCTTAGATTTACATGCTATCACAACAACATCCATTGTTTAGGCCTGGAGCCTTGAGCTGGTTATTAACTCGTCAGAACACACACCCACACTTTGCCTTAATGCGCAAGCCTTAAATTGTTTTTTTCATTGTGTTTCATTAACTTGCAGACTTTCATTTACATTTCTTATTAATATCCTCGCAGGGAGCTGTAATCTCTAAATCATGCCATGCTGCTATCATGATGGGAGAAGGGGGAGGATTATGATTGACAATAGGGAAAAAAAAAAAAACTGTGTTATCCTGAAGCTATCCTCGTAGCTTGTCGAGGATGATGTTTGCCTCCAAGCTCAGAACAAGTGTGCCTCATTCACCAACCGTTCCTGCAACAACATTTGTTCTTAAAAATAATTTTCAAGAGGATCTGAAGATTTAGCTTCCGTCAATTTCCTATTATGTGGTCTTTGATTCATAGGTCAAAAATAAATCCATGCATGCTCAAGAGCACTTGACCACTCTGGAACAGTGACCTGCAAAATAACTGGTTGTTGCATTTCCATCAGTGAGAAATCAAGGACAAATGTGAGGAAATTCTTAGGAAAGCATTGGTGAATAAGGTCCAATATATACAGAATATATGAAACCCTCTCGGCACCGCTATTCCCTAATGGCTGCAACAAGTCTGCAATAAGCTGTATGTGTGTGTGCGTTGTGTAATGTGTGCCTCTGTGCTGGGTTTGCCCTCCACCCAGATGGCCAGAGAATCACTGGTGACCTTCTGGGATCTGAGGCAATAGCATCGGCACCATCACTCAAAATTACAGCTCATTTCATCCTGAGAGCACGGCAGCCATGGCTGAGGTGCTTGTGTGGCTCCATCTTATGAGAGCAGACACGGAACGTTTTTTTTTTTTTTTTAAGATTTTAACTTCATAAGCAAGTATAGATTTTTCCATAGGGGTTATAATGATGGTCTGGGGCTTCAAAGATTAGAAAGAGACTGAAGGAAGGAGAACAATGAAAGATGACTTTAAGGATGAGGGAACAATACACTGGAGAGAGAGAAAGACATTCAGTATGATGGCAACCTAGATGGCTTAATGTCAAAAGGTTCTTCAGCTAAAACAAGACAATTCTTTTAAATATAATTACTGTAACATTAAATATGCCTAAATGGCCCAGTAGCTTTATCTCAAATTAAATAGAGTGCATTGTGATTAGAGTAATTTGTCATGGTTTACTCTGCAGCAAGAGACATCTGCAGACAATTCAATTGAAGATGTCCATTTGAGGTGTTTGAGCTATTCCCTCGGTCTGGCGTCATTAGGGAATGGAGTTATTGCTTTGATTAGCCGAATTCCTGCCACTGCGCTTAAGCAACAGCATGAGGCTCATTTAGCGCCAATGACGTTTCTCACTGTTGAGTCATGAGGCAAGTAGGCACTGCTACAGACCAAAATACAATCAACCCATCAGTGGCCAATGCCCAAGAAATCATGAGAGCACATAAATAATTCATTCAGCGTTATGTAACACGCAAGCCATGCCTGCTGCAACATACTGAAAAGATGGACTCTTTCATCAGCTGATTCATCACCAATCACATTTTCCTGAGGGACTGCATACTGTCTACCATAAACCTTTTACTGCGGTCACGTATGTCTACATTAGCAGTAATGTTTGCTCTAATGCTGCGTTTAAATTTCACTGCGGTCCCTTTCCTCATTCGTCATCAGGTCAACTCTATTCTATGCATCCACCACAGTTTTAAATTAAACACACATCATAAATAAGTCAAACATCTGCACCATAACATCTGCTCTAGACTCCCACAGAGACTGCTTATATTAAAGGGCACCTTCACTAGATAAAGTGGTACACTCTAGGCCCAGAAGTGACCAAGGTGCCTGGCAGAAGAAACAGTTTGTTTTAGTTGGTTTATTTCTTCCCTCTTAATCACTTTTATTAGCCCATCAAATTAATTAGACTGTTCCCTTTGTGTTTTAATATCCTGCTTGCCAAAAGTAATTGACTAAATTGGATGTTAAAATTGCACACTTCACAAAAAACTATTAAAAAAAAAAACAAAAAAAAAACCTTTACTTCCACTGAGGCTTGCCTGACGCAAGGAGACTGGGATACATATTTTAATTTCACCCTTCAAAATCATTAGCCACAGTGCTCAGATCTCCAGTAAAGTCTATTCGATGGAGCAGCTCTCTGATGAGGGCTGTTAAAAATCATTGTCTTGTAGCTATCAGCAGGAATGCAACATCAATGGAAAACAGGCAGAGAAAAGGCAGGTAAACACAGAGAGAGAGAGAGAGAGAGAGAGAGAGAGAGAGTATACAAATCCTCCCACTAGGATTGATATTCAAATGTGTTTAACCTCTGTTTCTGTGAGGCAATGAGGCTCCTCAGCGGCTGCGTGGAACAACAGGAGTGAATGGCCTGGTCCCTGAGGGCCACACCGATGAGCGGCAGGAAATGGATCTGTTTCATTCCACACGAGAGGCGAAGCGAGGCGAGCGAGACAGATGGAAGGCTGCGTCGAGCGCCTCACTCAAGCGCGCCTCGGCCGCCGCGTTTGCAGCGAACAGCTGAACGAACAGCACTGTGGGCTAAGGATGCCAGGTCTGCAGAGAGGGAACTCATTACACAGACAATGTTCTCGCCGACGCTGTACAAGGCACCTGCTCAGAGAGAACACAGCAATCTCCATCTCAACCACCCCCCCCAAACCCACCACTCCCGCCATCCTCGCCGCACCCCCAAAGCCCCCCTCTCACCAGTGTTCCACCTCCCAGAGCAGAAAGTAATCAGGTTCTGAGTCGGCACGTCGCACAGGCAGAGAGGAGATCTGCAGTGATTTTCCTCGTTACAGAGAAATCTGCAAATTACACACCGCAGACCCTTATAATTGACAGGAGGTGAAATCAGGATTTGTGGTGCAATAGAAAATCCCATGATTCCTGAGACACCCTCGCTCACAAACACACGCACACACGCACACACACACGCACACACACACACACACACACACACAGTACATACAGTAGAGTAAGAACCAGTGTGCATTTGTTCTGCACAAAAGCACACTGAAAGGGATTTTACTGAATTATCAAACCCATCAGAAAATACTCTGGATCAGGTAAGTACCGCAGGCTCCTCTGCAATTGAAGGGAAAAGCTGTGTGCACAGATAGACCCTACTGTGCACCACAGATTGCATAATGATACAAAACTATATCCCATTGCTCAGTGGAAAGCCAGACTTCAGGTTCTTGAGTGTCAAAAAAAAGTCTTCAGCACATGATGACAGGTAAGCTGCAACACATGTTAGATTATTTCCCTGTCCGTAGAGTGTGACCTTCTGATATAATGAATGAATCAGCACTAATTATTTCTTTCCAAATGTCAGGGGCACCTTAGAGAGATTCTTGTCTGAAACTATAATGGGACTATAAGGGAGTGCATCCAAGAGTGGGACTGAGGTTAGGCTACGGGCTTGGGCTGGCATGCGGTCATCTCCAGCTTGGACGCTCACACGCACGCACACACACACACACACACACACACACACACACACACACACACACACACATACACAAATATACATCATATATGTATTTCCCTTTGAAGGACAGATGTCAGGTTGCCCTCTGCTGTGTAATTTTGGGGTAGTAGAGGGCAGTGAGGGTGAGAAGGTGGAGACCCACCTCCCCCACCTCCACACCTCACCCCTGCTGCTCCTGCCACCTACACGCCTCAGCACTGCTGGAGGTGGCTGTCTATAAAAAGCAGGTGGGCAAATAGATGGTTGGGCAAATTGTTGGGCCGTACCCAAGGTAGAAGAAAAGGTGTGTGTGGGTGTATGTGTTGTGGATGGTAGAGAGGGAGACTGTGTGTGTGATACAGTGAGTGAGTGAGATAGAGAGAAAGCATTTATTTAAGCCACTACAGCATCCTATTGCTGCAGTGACAGCAATTTGATCTAGGTTCAAGTGATGGAGCTTCTGTTCTGAATGAGAACAGGCAGAGTAAACAAACCAATAGGAAACAAAAGATACCAATAGGAGGATGTTCTGGTGATAGGGACTAATGTTTTGCAATAACCAGCTTTATGCATCAACCCAAATTGGTGACTGTCTTCCTGGTGATTCGTGGGATTATTTGAACTAATAACTTCCTGCTGCTGGAGTGCTTGCTGTTCGCTCAGCGAGGCAGTGGAAAGTTGGCAAACACACAGTCGTCTCTAACCGTGTCGCCCCCCATCTCCACTTATGTTTTTCCAGCAAATGACACACTCCGCCACAGTAATACGGAGTCGCATTTGTTTTTATCAATTCAGATTTAGATGCATTAAAAAAAGCACAAACAAATAAAACAGGCGGAAACAATTATAGACAAAAATGCTTTCATAACTGTTGTCATCACTTAAGCACTCATTACTTGACATAAGATGGATGGATGGATGGATGGATGGATGATTAACTTATTGCACACAGTGCAAATGCTGTGCTTGCTATTAACAGCTATTTTTTTTTACATCAGGCATTCATAAAACTCTTTTGTATTCAAGGACTGTGAGAAAGTCACTAAATGGAAGGGATGTTTAATACAGGCAAAAAAGCTCCAAGACAAACACACATTAGCACATGGTTCCTGGGGAAGAGATAGATGGTGTGGCTTGCGAGGTATGTTTAATGAGGTGCAGATGTGTGTGTGTGTGAGAGAGAGAGAGAGAGAGTATGTAAGATATATATATATATATATATAGAGAGAGAGAGAGAGAGAGAGAGAGAACATGCAGCATACCCGTTTCACACAGACGTCCTGTGAAGCCGGAGGGACAGACACAGGTGTTTGGAGCCACACAGGTTCCTCCATTGCGGCAGCCCTCTTCACAGAAAGCTTAAGTGAGAAAAACACACACACACACACACACACACACACACACACACACACACACACACACTCAGAGCTTTAGTTTTCTATCAAGCTAAAAAAGCAGCAACTCTGTGCTATACTGCATCATACTGCAACTATACAATGCAATACTTCACTCAGTAGGAAAAGGCAACACATAGGATTTAGCTTTAGTCTATGCACAGAGCCAAGCCTCCCAGATACAAAGTGCATGCAAATGCTTTTGAAAAGGTCTTGGAGATTAATAAAAAAAAATAATCTCAGAGTGAAGTGGGAAAAAGGTAGCAAGCACTCACACAACATCTATGACACTTTCACAGAGGACAAACCTAGGACAGCGTCTACCTTTTGACATAAAAAAAGTAATAATAAGCTCTGATCGATTTCATGCCACTTCCCTGTCCATTTATCATGGCCTATCTGCAGCTCCTGAAGGGGTGACATTACAAAGTCATTTCACAAATTGTATGTAATTCACTTCTCATTTCTGAAGAATTCTTACTTTTGAGCAAAATCTCCCGGCTTTTTGGAAGCAACTGTGGAATTGTGTGTGTGTGTGTGTGTGTCCTGATACGTGTTGAAGGCAGTGATTGCTGACTACTACGCGGCCCCCTCACTCACTCTCTCTCTCTTTCTCTCTCTCTCTCTCTTTCTCTCTCTCTTGCTCTCTCTCTCTCTCTGTGGAAAATGGGCAGCTGCCTGCTAAAGATCTGGGAGTTGCAAGGCAGCATCTGAACATTTATTTGTCTGTCAGGGAAGATGGATTGGAAACCAAAATGCACACACACACTGGGACTGACATAGTGAGTGTTGAAAATGTCACAGTGGTGACTTGGATGAAGATATTGGAGTTGGAGAGTTATGTGAAAGAGAGAGAGAGAGAGAGAGAGAGAGAGAGAGAACACAGAGAGCTACTAGTGGAGATGCATCCCAACTGGAAATGACTGATGAGGGACTGATGAAAATTGAGTGGCCGAAATAGGCTCAGAAATATTTTGAGCTCAATCAAATCACTATGCATATATAGTATGTATGTCCAGGCTGTTACACCAGTCAAATTTGTGTCCAATTATCCCAGAGGACTGGGAACAAGCATTTGAAACCTCTAAAATGAATTTCACCATTTTCTGATACCTCAAAATCCTTTAAACATCTATTTATATTCCTAAATCCTCAAGGTTCTTGTTATTTTTTAATGTGTCCTATGCAAGTCTGTGTTTTTTCTAATACAGGGCTCCATAGCCCTAGCCTGGCCATGCCTTCCAAGCACTTCTGCTTGATTATCATCTCCCTACAGTGTTAGTCTGAATTTGATCCCATTGAGCTTGTTGTCTCAGGAGGCATTTTAACCTGTCCAATCAGCGGACAGAGAGAGGCATTGTGAATGCAGAGCTAGAATGCTATCAGTCATGGCAAGCTATCAGTCAGGGCCTGATCCAATCTTTTTAAACTTAAACACCTCAAGCAAGCAATCGAATCTTACTACCGAATGTCCAGTCCACTCTACAAAAAGGATCAATGCTGGTTCCTATTCATTCATAGATTGGTGAGAATGTACATTGTTCCTATTTTTATTGTTCCTATTTTTTTTGTTCCTATTTTTTTTTGTTTTATCAGCAACTGTAGGGAGAGCTCTGGAGGTAAAAAAAAAATAAAAAATCACAACCTTGCCTGTCATGCCTTTACATGTAATTGACTGGAATTCCCAACTAAAATCAGAGAAACCAACATTTGGCTTCCATAAGCAAGCTGAAAGCTGCTGTCAAAACAAACATTTTCCCTCAACTACAATCACAGACCTGTTATCACAGTTATCTAGAAAAACACAAAAACTTTGGAAAACAACACATACAGTACTTCTGAGAGGTCTCCACAAAACTAAATACTCAGATTTGTTACTCTTTCCTTCAGGAAAGCATTGCTTCTCAACTTTAGTTCAGCCTAGAGCCCTTGAATCACTGCTGCATGCAGTAGATGTGCACAGGATACACAACAGCAGGGCTATGGACAAAAAAGGTCTATTAAACTAAAACAGAAAAAAAACCTCTAAGTAACAAAACAATGGGACCGCTTGTGTCCCAGCAATAAAGTATGATGCTTTAAATAGAATTAGCCTTGTTTACATAATTTATTGCAGTGCAATGAAAAAAACATTACAAATAAACAAATGTACACCACTATGCCAAGAGTTATTAGATCAATTTATTTAACTGGGCCTTCTCTTTACAAAACTTCTATCATGTCCTAATGAAGACCCTCATTGCCTCTGCTGCTAATTAACGGCGCAATTTAAAATTAATTACAATTATATCAACTCAATCTATCTACTTGTATAATTATCACAGCACTGCCATTAGCAGAGAGCTGGGCTAGGCTGCTGGCGTGGGTCTGATGGGAGAGGAGTCACGGCGGAGGGGATGCAGAGAACTGCTGCAGGAGCAGCGTGCTCCAGGGTCGGCCCCCTCGGCAGGCTTTACCTGCCGCTGGAGCTCTCCCAGGGCCAGAGGTGAGTGTGTAAGTGCTCAGCGCTCTCCCCAGACGAGGCACAGCCTCTCCCCTCCTTATCTGTCACATCATATCAGCCCTGTGAGGGATGGTGGAGAGGGAGAGGGAGAGAGAGAGAGAGAGGCAGAAGCCTCAGTGAGATGGAAAAGAGATGGAGGTGTGGAGGAAACGGATGAAGAGAGGGTGATGTGGGGGAAGAGGAGGAGGAAGGAAGATGGTTGGAGTTGGGAGGGGAGGTTCCAGTGGAACACTTTGGGGACTTCCAGTGGACTTGTGCTGATAGAACCCTCACACAAGGCAGATGAGCTCAGTGGCAGCACAGGTGACCTCAGGTTGTGAGTGGAGCTAATGCCTGTCCAAAGTCCTTCTGCTCACTCCGTGTATCTTTGCAATGGCAGCCGAGGATCCCAAATTAATTTTTTCCAAATTGGGGTTAAGAATCACATAAGGCCCACAACTAATCACAATCTTCATGAGCTGGTGAGCATCCACAGGACTATTCCCCATGCTAATATCCATGATAACTCAGAAGCAGTTCCAATGAAAATAAATTCATTTAGAGAATGAAAAAAGACAGCGGCAAAGAGATGCAATTCAGAAATGGATCTGAATTATTCATGCTTAATACGGTCATTTTTCCTCAATATGATGGATCAACACAGAAGCATCCTTTCACAGGCGGATCAAACTTCTAATTGAAGAAACAAATCTAATTAGGACACAAAGCAGACAAGCTTGATGGGCTCGCTATAAAACAAAACAAAAAAAATAATGTAATGCCAATGATGTTAATGTAGATCATGTAGTGGTAATGATCAAATTAGCATAAACACAGTCATCAGACCTAATGGATCTAAATCAGAGAGTCACTTAGATAATGACCTAGACAGCTTCTTTTGTTAACTCCAGCGTGTACAATCCCTGGGTGGCAACTGACTGAAGCCTGTGGATTTGAAGTTGCTGTAGATACAGGAGCTGTTTGCCTTTACACTGCCTGCTTTCACAGAAGAGAGGTGCTATACTAAACTAGTTTAAATGGTGGTGTGTAAATTGTAAATCTACAGTATAGCTGAGGCTAACTTAAAAACTAGGCAAAATCTATTTACTAATTTTAATACCATGATAAAGTTTTTCAGCAGAAACACTGAGTGACTTTGCTCACTAAATAACACTTTGCATGTCATTCAAATCTATTACTGTACTGTATTTGCTGAGGAAAACACTATGGCTCATGAAAGGTATTTTAGTATGGGTTCTATCTGCATATAGGCTACACTACAATAACCTTTTTTTCCAATTTTAAAGTCAAGCATGCCTGGCAATACGTTTTGCCATGGACCACAGGAAAGATTGAACTGCTGCAGTGGCTAAATCTTGCAGAAGCTTGCAAGAAATGCCTCTACTGATTTTAACATCTTAACAACATCTTAGATTACTGTGGTCACACACAGTGATGGCAAAATGGAAGATGGATTAGTGTTGTCAAATAAACTGCTTTAACAACAAACCCAACTTTACGTTGCTACACTTTTGTATGTAAATATACGGTCAATCCCACAGATACTGAAACCCTGCGAAATTCACAAATAACTTTCATACATTATACTTTCACTGCACTGTTTACAGCCTTTCATTACAGAGGCAAAGTGCAATTTTTATACAAGATTATTTTATGATTACATCACCAAACCTGTCTGATTCAGGTGACACAAGCTGTTTTTAGCTCTAGGCACAAGGTTAGATATTCAGTCACTCCACATTAGCCCTCCCTGCTGAGAGTGTGAAAGTTGTGCAAGGCCCTCTCATCATCTGCACCCTGCAACAGTGCACATCTCACCATCTGCTGAAGTCACACTGCTCCATAACATCACGTCTATTAAAATTACAATAATAGCTTGTCTTGTAAAACACTTGACATATAATTTAATTTTATGGATAGGGACACTGAACGCACACAATACAGTAATATGTTCCATTAAAAAACAGTAACGTTTATGTAAATCAGTACAAAAAAGCTACTACAACGATCCAATTAATCTGCAACACAAGAAGATGTCAAAACAAGAACAATTACCTTTACTCATCATAAACTACTCAGATATTATGACCAATACAATGTTATCTACAACCGTTGCGGCTCCAGTGTAATGGAAATGAAACCAAAAGGGATTATATTCATCATTAATACACACATGTACAGCATGTTTGAGTGGCCTACTGACTATCACTGTTCGGTAACAGCTGGTTAGTGCTGGTCTTTGTCTGTATGCTGTAGTATGGTTAAACAACTATATCACCGATAGGACATCCAAATGTTAAGCCCTTGTAGCAGTTTATCAGTTACCTGAGGAATTTACACCGGGGCCATTTCTTTATTTTATTTCATTACGCAAAATGTGATTGGCTGAAATGCTAATTTTAAAGTTAATGTAAAGTTACGATACAAAGGGTAGAAAAGCATGGCATGAGTCCATTCACATTCCATTCACAAAGTGAGATAATATGGTTACATCATTCTACCTTTTATTTAGAATTTGCTTCATGAGGAAGTGGCTTTGTTCTATTTGTGTTGGACAAAGACTGGCTGATGCAACATATCTCTACATTTTGATCATGGTGGTCTGTTGAACATGAACGCTTCATCAGTGTCTACATAACATACCTTCTCTCTCAATTTCTTGACTTAAACTGGAAACAGACCGACTTTTTCAGTCTGCTACGATTGTAACAGGATTGGGCAGGCCAAACCTACAGACCTAGTTTGTTAGAGTACGAACCTAAAGATTAAGTTGTCGGCTTTTTAAGGTACCACAGTGACTATAGAACCGGTCAGCAATGGAAATAATCGCAACGTTTCAATATCACTCACTCACACAAAATGACTCTGCTGCGACTGAGCACAGCAATTACTGTTGATTACCTCAGATTTCCTATGCTTGCCATGGATGGTCCATAGTATCACAATCGGGCAAATTATTGGGTCTATTTCTATCTTACGTCACTGGTATCTTTCTCTATAAGACCATTCTAGCTAGAAGTCCAAATGATCGGACTGAAACATATGTAGGACTGAGCTGGGCAAAAAGGTGTTTTTGTTTATTGTACCATTTGGAATGGACTGCACAACAAGCTCAGCTCAAGTACCTACTACAAATCAATGATTCTAAAGGCACTGTTAAATCCATTGAATCTGGTCTACTGAGATTTTGCAAATGTTAATTGGTGTTAATTTCTCTCCCCTTCACTGTCAGCATTACTAGAATTTCTGTCAAGTGCTGCTAATATGTATACAATGGACAACAAATAGTGCTACCCAAACAATTTCAGCCTCTGTGACCTTGGAATGCTTCTCTTTCGCAAAGTCCTTCTCACACACCAGATCAAACTCCTCTGAATCTAAGGAGCCATATATTTGTGTTTAACCTAGACAGTATAACATGTCAGTCTATTCTTCAATTCTTTGCTGTTCTGCCTCTCCAGATTATCAAGTCTTAGTAATATCTGGCAACCCACCGCAAACTTATTAATGCAGATATATTGAATATTTTAACAAAGGCCTGTGCCATCAAAACCACCAAAATCATCTGCCAACATCTCTAAGGAAAAAATGCATGTGCCAGAATACATCCGTGGAAGAGCAACACACTATTTAGTGCAGAGCGCACTCACATCATAAAGCATGAAAAGAGCCTCTTATTGAAGCCATAAAGGTGTGGTATTGAGATGCCCTTGGCACAGTATGTGAGGGGGTTTTATAACTAAGGGCAGTGTAGCGTGGGAAGTACTTCCTTTATGAATCTATTATTCTAATATGCAAAGAGCATCCGAAATGTGTGGATGACAACACTGTTGTATGGGACAGATCAGATCAAACACTGATTGTATTACAAGTTTTACAGGTGATAGCATTTGTTAAGAATACTGATTAGTTTGAAAAGAAGGGATTAGTTGACGAAGGGGTGGCTTACACCAAGTTAGACAGGCATTGCACTTCAGTGGTAGACAAGGTGGAACAATCACAACAGAAACATAATCTATTTTTTTCCTTTAAAAAGCAGTTTTACAGTTACAGTTGCTTACAACTGGTTGTTTCACATCATCTCTCTCTACTCTGTATATAGTAACAAATGTCTTTGTCTCCTAAGAAAGCCTACAGCTTATAAAGACATCAACAGTTTTTTCTCTAGTGTAAACATTTTAATTAGAATTAATCTTCTATTAATTTGGAAACTTCACTTCAAAAAATGCAAAGGAATTATTTCAATCCAATCAGAAAGACCTTTCTCTTTAAGGCTTTGGGGAAGCATGACTTCCTCTGCTGCTTCTGCCCCCCCTGCTGCTGTGATAAGCCTACATAACTCACACTCAACTCAAATGGCCAATTAAAATAGCATTCTCTGTTGGGGGAGTGGTGACAGACTAAATGAGAGGGATGAAAGCAGCAGAGTTTTGTTTACCTCATAAAAGTCAAACATATTGTAAACCTATCATATTTCTGCACTGATTTGATTTTCAAAAATACAAAACAAAGTCTGTTCCACATCAGTTCAATTCATCTTCAATACATTCTCAACGTGTCTTTCGTCTTTGACATGCGGGACAATTCCATATTTTATAGAACAGTTACCAACCTTTCACAAAACAGTCTCTGAATGCCACATGCACAGCAAATTGGTCAGTGTGTGTTACTCTATAGGAGTACAAAATCTGGACAAACATAAACACTGAGAAAAGTGTGAAATGTACTCCTATAGTTATATATACACTGCCAATGTAACACAATGACAGAGATGTTTACACAGCAATTTTTGGCAATGTATATGCTTCTCTATAGGAGTACATTTTACACTATTTTCGGTGTTTATGTCCAATTTTTTTACTCCTATAGAGTAACATATATACTGCGCAATTTGCTGTGTGGTGTTGCCACATTATTGTCTATTACTGCATTCTATTTGCAATTTATAGATATATAGATACACTCTGACATCTCTTTCTGTCATCTTACGTTTACATACCCTGACAAGGGCTATCCTATCATCTTCATTAGAGGCAACACTCTCTGTAATGGATCAATGGCTGGAAAGTACTACACTGGTTAGACATGCTGTGTTCTTCTCTCACTAAGCCTTTTAATACCTCAATTTTCTGTTTCCAATAATAGCTCCGGTCCCCTCCATCGGTCTCTCTTTCTCTCTAACAGCCAGTCTGAAAATGAGCTGTCTCTGTTGGTCTAATCTGGCCTAATTCACCATGATGCGAGCTGATGGACTGATGAGCGCCTTGAGGGCTCAGGGCAGAACACATCAGTCAGAGCAAGTCAGTGTGGTGCCACTGAATTTAACAGGAGGCGACTGGCAGAATTCAGGAACTGAACAGCCTCTATGGACTTTCAGATGCTTGACCAAATGGCCACAAACTGGATTATGTGAGTGGACACTGCAGAAAATACAGTCATTACTGAGTAAACAAAACATCAATTCTGCATACAGATATAAACCAGGTCTTAACCAAGATTAATACCAAATCTAACATCCTTACACCCAAACATTAACTTTTTTATTTAATTATTATTTAAATTTAATAACAAATATAACTCTGAGAAGATTATAAAGAGCCTGAGACAAAAATTTGTTCATCTGAGATCCAAAATAAAGGCTCTGATCCACCAGAAAAATATTACACTGATGATAAAATGTACAAAAATGGAAGTCTATAAAATCCTTAATGATTTTTAGAACCGTATAGGCAATAAGAAGCCTTTTGATATGTAAATTAGACTTTTAGACATTAGAATGAGATTTTTTTAGTAACTGACTAAGGTGCTGCTCACAAACTTAGTCTCTGACTGCAGATTCAACAAGTCTGAGCTCTCCTGTGCATTTGGGCAAGATAAAATAAGGCGTGTCAATTTCACTTCATTACTCTATGTGTGGATAAATTAACTGCTTGAGTGAGCACCTCTTTAAAATCCTTAAATATTACAATCACTAAAATGCCATTGAGTTTAATTGTATTACTGGTGGGAAAGTAAAGAACACTTCACACAGAGAATTGGACACATTCCTGTATTTACACAACACTATGAATGTCCTCTTAGGAATCACTCTCGTCGGATTTCTGTGTAAACACAGTTTGAGCCTCTGTTTCAAGGGCAGGCTTGCTTTCGCTCAAGTGCACTGACAGGTCCTTCGGAATATTTCCTCACAACACTACATGTACATGTAGTGAGAGCTTCACCATGGTTGATGGGCTGATGAGAGTGAAACAGCTAACGACCCCTTTAGAAATTCTAGATAGGAAAAAAAAAAAAAAACTCAACAAGCTTCCTTACTTTTTTCATATTTTTTCACATTTCAGAAGTAGATGCAGAAGAGTTGCCCAAGTCTGAATATTGCCTGATTGCACTGGGGAGGAAGTACCAGGAGAAATAACTGAATTTATTCAGAAATTGATTTGTCTACAATTGGATGTTTTTTTTTTTGTATATTCAGTGATTAGACAAACAAATCCACTTGACCTCAGACAACAGATTGATTGCTGCTGATTGATGTTGCACAAACAGTACACACATAAAACTATACATAATAATATGAGTACAAGAGTATCTTAGAAATACTAGGTGCAATATCAATAGTGTTGAAACCATTAAAGCAGACTGTCAGTTTGTTGCTAGGATGCTCTACAAGAACAGACCACAGAGGCATGCAGATTGGAAAAGAGAAAACTACAGGAGACAGATGGGAAAATGAGAGAAGTTGACAAGAGACAGAGTGATACTGTGAACAGTATCTACAAGACAGAAGGAAGGAAATGCAACAATACTGTCACTATCTGAAATGCTTTACACCTGCGATGACGGCTAATTAAGGGTGAACGGATGCTAACCAGCTCCTGTCAAAACAAATATTAATATTATACTATGTTTTTACCATCAAATGTTTCTGAAATGTAATACTTCTTGCTTACAGTATGACTAATTATCATTAAGTCTAATTCACCTTCAGTGTCAGGCTGTCAGAATTTGCAAGTCCGATAAACTTTTTTTACTATTCCATCAACTAATCATAAACATCTCTATCTACTCCTGTTCAAAGCTACACAACATTCCCTTGCCACTCTATAAAAAAGCCAGCCTCATGTAGAAAATGCCTCACGTGTCCAGACAGAGAAATTGAAATAAGACCATGTCATTTTAACTGGTCTCTGATGGTGGTCCCCCTCTTATCAGTAACTGCATGTGGCCTACTTGCAGACAGCATTCCAGAACCCATCAACGGCAACAGATCAAAACAGCTGATCTATCTGCTCCGAGCTCAAGGACTTGCCATATCTCTGATTCTGCAAGATAAATATTTCTGCGGCATGACATCCAAATTAAACTGCGCCCAGGCTGTCCTACTGGGACTAGAAGGCTCTCTTTTTTTCGGCATTTTGTTTTGGTCGGGGTGGAACTCTTGTCATCACTAGGGAAAGATGAAATGAAAAGAGTTATTCATATGTAGATGCAAATTTATTCACAGTCCTAATAAAGATAAAGAGGGGCCTCCGCAAGAAATGTCTGCTATCTAAGGAGAAATGCCTCTCATAGACAGAAGTAATGCTAGTTTGGGAAACAGAAAAAAGAATGTCCATGACTTTTTGCAAGGATTCAGCATCTGCAAATAAGACTGCAGCCTTAAGATGTTGATAATTAGTTTGATAATTGCTGCAGCATATTAAAACAAGTTTTATGTTTCCAATTAATCAGCATCTCTCATCATGTAGTGTTAAAACAATTAGTGTTATTGCATTACATACAGATAACAACACCCCTGGTATGGAGCCATGGAAACTCCACCCCACCACCCACAGAAAAAAAAGCAGCAAAAGAAATGATTAGCGTACAGTAGCAGGCAGGCAACTAGCACCTCTCTCTTCACACACACACTCACACACACACTCACACACACACACATACACACACACACAGACAAACTCTCATCACATCTGCCATCACATTATTAGCCTCAGTGTAATAGCGCTATTACCCTATTATCCAAGAGGCCAGCAATATTAGCTCTGATAGTCAGATGAGACTGAAGCCCAATTCTTCAATAAACCCACTGTTTAGCCCCTCTGAAATCCCTCCATTTTGTATATAACCCCTTTGTTGCAAACACCAGCCAGCACAAAGGGACGATTAACGAGATTAGCTGACTTGCTCTGCTGTCCACCAATGATTTACAGAACACTAGCGGGCTCATTATGCTCTGTGCTCAGACAATGGTGATAAAGTCTCACGCTGTGCACAGACTTTGCAGTCCAATGTGAAGGGTGGAAGGAGGGGAGGAGACATGGGGGAGGGAGGGTAAGGCAGGTGCTGTGGGGATGGCTGGTCTTCTGGTCACTGTTTCTGGTCACTTGTGGAGTGTCTGCCTGCACAGAGAGCTTGACATCTGTGTTGTCACAGAGAAGAGCAAAAAATAAAGAGGTCTGGAAAACTGTCCAGGCAAAAAGAGTAGATCTGATAAGTAATCTAGATCTCTGATAAGTGAACATACTTATATACAATAGGCTAAAATAGGCAATGTCTACAGGTTCATATTTGCGGCAAAGATTTAGAGATTTAGAGATTTAGATTATATTTCATTATCTGAAAATAAAAATGAATGTCAGTTTAGAGGCCCGGTGCTGGATATCATGAAACAACGCAAGTGATGGCAATGTATATTGCTCAACAAGACTGTCTGCAATTATTTACACATGATTCTATCATGAAATCCTTCCAAAGCAAGGAGGAGATAAAGCAGGGCAGTGGAAGGAAAAAAAATGTAGACTAGAGTATCTGCCCTATTTACTGAGGAACTCCATGGCTCAGTCCCTAGAGATCTGAAACGCAAATGGGTACAACAGAGCAGAGAGAGGAGAGAGAAAGAGAGAGAGAGAGAGAGAGAGAGAGAGGGAGAGAGAGAAAGAGAGAGAGAGAGAGGGGGAGAAAGGGAGAGACAGAGGGAGCAGAGAGAGAGAGGGAGGAGGGGCACTGCCCTTCACACACACACACCACACACACACACACACACACACACACCACACACACACACACACACACACACACACAGATCCAGACAGACACAGCCACTCTCACAACACTGCCCTTCAGGTGCAAACAAACACACACACACAAATACAAATACATTGCCAACCCTGGCTCCCCAAGTCTCACTCTGCACCATTCAGATAATTACCCCAGTAAAAAGACACAAAACAGAGCACACCTAGCCCTTGCTTAGATATTATACTGGACTGGGTGGTATGTTCCCAGAGTGCCCAAGGTGTTGGATGGATGCATGGGCATTAACAAACACACATACACACACTCACACACACACACACACACACACACACACACACACACATACACAAGAACACAAACACAAACACGCACACACACGCACGCGCACGTGCACACACATACACACACACTCACACAAGAACACAAACACACACACGTGTGCGCGTGTACACACACACACACACACCACACACACACACACACACACACACAGGCAGCCGCAACCCACCTCCAACAACCCAGAATGGTTGTCTCTGTTTCCACGGGCAAAGCAATGCATCAGAAACAGCTTCCACTTTGGTGTGACTCTCAGATCAATTGGTCAGTATTTGGCGCAGTAGTCCATGACTTAATGAGATCTCAGAGGGGTTGAGCACAGCCAGGCCGCATTCTCCAGCACCAGCCTGTTTACATGCATCTCTATTGCTATTCTCCAAAAAGGCATTACCACTTTTATATGTGGTGTCGCGGACAAATCTTTAGCACAAATTAAGATAAGGCACAAAGGAAATAGGATGCCAACTGTTTCTTTTGTGTGAAAATACACAGAGAGCTAAGGCAATTACCTTAAAGTAGTTTGGAAACTGGAGAACAACTGTCCTGCACAGGCCATTATGTAACGTCACACTTTACAAAACAGGAGTATGTAATATAAGCATGTCTGATCATACAAATGCTGTATAACAAAAAAGAGCATTTTTATTTCACTAACAAAAACTTAAAAATGTTTTTATAAGCAGACTTGTTTTGTGCCTATTTTGTATCTATGGACTTTTATACTTTTATTTTACTAGTATACTCTTTAGTGCAAAGGAGAATAATATGTGGGGAGAGAAGGGTAGGAAAATGGAGTGTTCCTTTTCTGCAGCTGCATGCCTTCTGCTTTCAGCACTGGATATGATCCAGCAGAGAAATTGTTTGAAAGGCACTTTGCAAATTGCATTGATCTCTCCAAAGACCTGGCTTCCACAAGGCACACATTTTAATGCATATCTGTTACAAAAGGCAGAAGAGGCAGGTGCGCACTCGACTACAAAACAGGACGTCTAAGTGTATGCGTGTGTGTTGGCGAGATGGGGAAAGAGACACACACACACACACACACACACACACACACACCTACACAGACACACACACACATACGCAGGCACAGTCTGTGGTTCCACCGACAATTAATAGTATGGATTACAACATGGTCCTTGTGTTCTTGATCTAATTAAAGTCTGATCTGTTTACATTAGCGCTTGGTGTGGAGGAGCACAAACCACAGCTCTGGAGGAAGTGAGGACACACACACCCACACACATACATACACACACACTGTTTGCCTAGTCTATTAGTTCGTGAATAAATATATGTGAGAACTCACATTATTCAGCCGTCTGAGATCAGATCAGCTCCTCAAACAATCTTATTAAGACAGGCTTCCCAGCACAAAGAAACTACCCACAGCACTCAACCTGGCTGAACCCTATGCGGACTGGTCTGTAAGCATGTTAGTTCACCTAATGAATCTCAACTGATCTCCACTTCTAAAGGCCACAACTATTCTCAGTGCACTTTATTTGAAGGGTGGTAATAGCTACCTGGAATGGCAGTCGCAATCTACATGTTTTCAGAAGTGACAACATAATA